>MU730685.1:64152-78875 GCA_026770625.1 Nicotiana glauca
AACTCTTAGCACTTCGATCTATTGAGTAAAAATTACAAATTAAATCAAGAATTAGAGATGAGATTGAGACTCTAGCTTGGTTCAAGCATATTGACAAACCTAGAGGTGCAATATGATCTTAGGCCCCTTTTTTAGAGCAATTTATATCACTTTGTACCCTTCTTTAATTCACAACCTCCCACTACTCTAAGGTTTAACATGCATGCAAGGAATCCATTGTCATACCCATGAATAACCTCACTAGTGACCCCTTATATTTGAGAATAAAACAAACAAGAGTTGGGTGATGAAGTATTACCTCTTGAGATGAAGGTCTAGGGGTCTTCACTTGATTTTCTTCAAGGATTTAGCCATATCATATGGAAAAATTTGATGGGGAGACTTTCCCTCTCTAAGAACCCTCTCTCTCCCTCTAGAAATGCTCAGAAGAATGCTTAAAATAAGTTATAACACCGGATATATCGATATGGAAGTCGGGTTAAAAATTAGAAAATTGGAGCCCCGAGTCAAATATGCGATCGCATTTGCGATCGCAGAGTAAACATGCGGTCCGTATAATGGACCGCAAAATGTTCCCCAGAAACTAAACACTCTGACTCAGTCTGCGGTAAGAATACGGTTCGCATTCATGTTCTGCGGTCGCAAAGTGCACCGCAGAACTGAACCTCACAAAATTCAAAGGAAAATATGCGACGACTATGCGGTCCGCATTTCAATTATGCGACCGCATTTCGACCGCGTAACTGACTTCAATTTTAACCAACATTCTGACTCACTCTGCGGCAGATATGCGGTCCGCATTCTGGACCGCATTTCTTTCATTTTTCTGGAAACTTATTCTTGACTTTTTAATTCATTATTCAATCCAAAAAGGTCCGCGCCGCAGAGAGCAAGCTCGCCGCGAAGCATATTTATTAATTTCAAACACATGTTCCTAACTTGGCACCACGGGATCCGGGTTTTCGAGTAGGGATTTCACGGGGCCTTACAGATACGGTGGTCCTCGAGTTTCATAAGAGGTACGGAATTGTCTGGGGCAAGTTCACCCATCCTTTTGAAGGTCGTGACTCTTCTCCATCCTTTTGCGAACAATATGCAGGAGGCTGAGTACACGATCAATCACTTACTCTATATTTATAGCCCCCAATCTTTCGAGGGGGGTTAATCAAACTTGCCGTCGGGCAAAGAAGGCTCCTTTCTCTTGCACAGATGAAGACAGAGACCGAGGTTGGCAAGGTATGTTTATTCAGATAAAGACCAAGGACCTTATTTCTCCCGAATTCATGTCGCTCCTTGAAAAGTGGAACCCGAATCGTAATTTTACTTCCTCTTAAGTTGTCAAAGTCCTTTCCTGTATCTACTTTTCATTCTCATGACAAATTTCATTTGATGTATAGTTGGCCCTCGAGTCCCCAACGCGATCCAGTATTTTAGGGATTCGGTCAAGGGTATATGAAATCAGCTAATCTATTTCGAGCATGAGTGGTGTAAGCTTTCCAAGAGCGAGTGGGAGGCTCATTCTTACGGTGAGTGCCTTTTTCCTGGTCGTTTTTTATTATGTTATTGTCGTGGCTAAGTCTTTATTTCATAGGCTTGTTCAAGACCACCAAACTTTGGGAAACCATCGATGTCGTGATCTTGACCCCGCCTACAAAACCACTTGCTTCCCTACATCCCACTGCCAAAGTAGCTACGAAGAAGGAGGAGAAAATGAAGAAGACGTAGAAAAGATTCCCTAACTCCTGGGACGCTCCTGCCGATATCAAGAAGAGGAAAAGGATCGTGCTCAGGGTCAGAAAGAGCACCAAAAAGACTTCTGGTGCTCGACCCCCAAATACTGAAGCTCTTCTTTAGCTCAAGGATTTTCCAGAGGATGCCGAAGAAATGGAATTCATCACCCACAGGCCCATAGGTGCTGACCAAGAGCTGGTGGCCAATGAGGAAGATGCTCGTAAGGTTGAATCTCCCTAGCTCGAGGGATCGAAGTAGAACATGTGACTATTGCTTCGCAAGAAGCCCCTTTGGTTTCGAGAAGAGTTTTTTTTAAGGTGACGCCATTATCCATATCCAAGAGTCACCGCTCTGGATGGAGGCCTCTTTAAATGAAGCTCGGGCCGCTTAACAAAAGACAACCGAGATGTTTCGGGGTGTGGATGATGCAATTAACTCGTTTTCAAGAGTGTGGATGTCGGTATATTGGAGGATTACTCTGGCTTTGGCCACTTGGAGATCTCAAAAAGGGTTGTGCAACCTGGATCATATAGACTAAGTTTGATCTCAAAGCTCAAGAAATAGTTTTCGGCCTCGAGTGTGGACCCTAAACAAAATAAAATAGTTATGTTCGTGGTGCCGGCGGATACTATCAGGTTATCCAGGCCAGTCAAAGTGGCCATCTATCTCCGTTCCTTGGTAACCGAAGAAGTCCAAGTAAAGATGAACGAGGTAGATAGACCAAGCCCAGCGGGCACTAAGTCGGGT
Source organism: Nicotiana glauca (assembly GCA_026770625.1). NCBI lineage: Eukaryota > Viridiplantae > Streptophyta > Magnoliopsida > Solanales > Solanaceae > Nicotiana > Nicotiana glauca. Next base: position 66,631 of record MU730685.1, read on the forward strand.
ATATCCCCTTCCTTTTTTATTTTAATGAGTTCCCATTATTTTATTCTAACAATTTTCTTTCTCTATGTATCAGGCCTCGGTGCTTCATCATGAAAGCTCTCACCAATCTAGGATGGAGGTAAGCCACCTCGAGTTCGAGCTCAAGGATTAAGTCTAACAAACAGAGATGTATACAACTCTCTGTGAGTAGAAGGATGAAGTCCTTGGGGACATGGCCGAGCTTTCCGCCTTTTGGTCCGAGCTGGAGAAGACCTAGAAGGAGGTCTCAAAAATAAAACAGGATCATGCTCTTCTAGTTCAGAAGGTTAGATTGCTTAAGATCGATAATGATAGGCTAAATGCTAATGTTAACCCTGCAACCTCACAGGTCCAAGAAAAGATAACTTTGATCGACTAGCTCAGGACCGAGATGGACAAGGTCAAGGCTTCAACTGATGAGTTGTGAGGAAATATAGACCACCTAGCATCAGAGTGGGATGCCACCAAAGAGGACTTGGCGTCGACCAAAGTTCAACTCCGAGTGGCAAAACAAAGGCTGACAAATAGTCTCGGCTGAAAGAGGAGCTCCGGGCACAGCTTTCCTCGGACGTCGCAGAGCGAGATGCTCTTGGCCAAAAACATACTGCACTGAAGTCCAAATTTGATGTACTTTGAATGAGGTCTCAGAAGATCAAGATATACTAGCCAACATAAGACCGATGTCGAGATAACCAAAGAATGGGTCATAACGAATGTTGAGTATGTGAAATGGCTATCTTGGAGAGAAGCTCTCGAGGAGATCCAGGCCGGGGAAGTTGACATAACAGCTGAGATAGAAGAGGCCAATAGGTTCGAAGCTGAGGCCAAAGCAAAGTATCAGCTCAAAGGGTCAGATAGCGAGCTGGGCTCCGATGAAGATTAGGTAGGGAATGCCTTAGTTCATTTTGTATTATTTTTTGTTTTTCTATACTTGTATAATTTGTATTTTAGGGTTGTTTTCTCGTGCCTTTGTAAATATATTTTAAAAAATATAGGAAGTTACCCTTCGACTATACATCATGTCCTTTAATTTCCGTATTTGCTTCTACTTAAGATTTAGAATATATAACTTGTGTCTCGAACTTAATACATCATCAATGCCTTAGCATAAATTTTGACATTTTTCAAATTGTTCAACTTCCAAAGCCCGGATAGGGTCCGGGTCAAGCAATGACTCCGAGTTGCTTCAACTTCGAAGGAACTGATAAAAATAAAATGAAGTATTTATTAAAATATTTGAATAATTTATCCGAACATCGTTAATAATTGCTGAAGGTAGCCTTTACCTCGAACGTAATTCAAAATCGAATGATTTGATCAGATCGGACACAATCTTTATACACTTAAAATCTGTAAGGACCTTACTTTTTATATTTAACTAAGACATCTCCAAGTCATTTATACATTGGGATAAAAGCTCCAATGTCTTTGTACCTTAAGTTGGCCGTGGACATTTATTTTAGGCCCTGCCTTGTAGGCTCGATGCCCCCGATGTTTAGTAGCCCGATTTGCTCGATCTTACTTATCGGACAACAGTCTCCGGCTCAGGGTGACTTGTAGGCTTAGGGGTCTTTGGATGATTGGGATCTCGTGGACTCTTACCGCCTTTGGTTTCATGCCTTCGGTTAATGATGTCCCGAAGACTTAGAAGGTTTTGAACCCAATATTTATTCAAGTGACATAAAGATAACGTTGCTCATGTAAGCGTGAACCGATGAAGTATAGAAGGTGAATTTTCTTACTTTATTACTTCAAATTAGTGTAAATAATCTAATATACAAAATTTATCTGCCATTGTGAGAATGAACTATCCGGGCACAATTCATTAGGTCGTTTCACCCTTACAATAAATCCTATTATTCAAGCTTTGGATTTTGATGTCGAGTAAAATTGTCTTCGAAATTTCCAAACTTAGGTCTTCGAATTTCAATTTAGGGTGTGATAGTCCCCTAATAATTGATGTCGAATTTTGAGGGCTCGAGTACTTATGATTTGATGAAGACAGTCCCCAGTTCCCAGTGCTTGACCGGTCTTCAAAACTAGAGTAGCACACCTACTGTTGCCTCGTTAAAAACCTTTCTGTAAAACCCACTTTGAAAAAAAACGATCGAAGGGAAAAAGAGTGCAATACGTGCTTTTAGACCTAAATCTTGGACTTGACTTCGATCTAGTACCTGCATGGGTTAGTTCAAAGGATAATAAACCTCAATGAAATTTAGGTATTCATACTTTAATGGTATTACTGCTTCAAGTGTGCCACATTCAAGTTGTTTTTCCGTTGTACGGCATTTTCGGACTTAAGATGGTACAAGCCATTTCCGGTTATACCGATGACTCTATATAGTCCTTCCCAGTTCGGCCTTATTTTCCGCCATTCGGGTTCTTGGTATATAGTATGACTTTACTCAATACTAAGTCCCTGACTTCAAAATATTGAAGGTTTACCCTTCGATTGTAATATCTTCCCATTCACTGTTAACTGGACAAAGGCAGTTTCTCTCCTTTCGTGCGCTAAATTTTGACTTGTGGCCATTGCCTCTTCATTTGATGTTTTCGTAGCATATTGGAACCTTAAGCTTGGTTCTCACTTCTACTGGAATCAAAGCTTTTGTGCCGCAGAGTAGAGAAAATGGTATCTCACTAGTACTCTACCTCGAAGTTGTTCGATACGCCCATAGGACCTCAGGCAAAATTTCTTTTCACTTTAATTTTGAGTCGGTCAGCCTTTGCTTCATGTTCTACAGTATGGTCTTGTTTGTCAACTCTACTTGAGTGTTCACACTCGGGTGATAAGGGGTCGATAAAATCTTTTTCATTTTTTGATCTTCAAAGAACTTATTGACCTTGTTACCGATGAATTGTCTCCCATTGTCACTCGTAATTTTGGCTGGTATCCCAGACCGGCATATTATATGATCCTAGATGAATTCGATAACCTCCTTTTCTCTTCTCAAACGTATGTGCTTCAACCCACTTGGAGAAGTAATCAGTCATAAGCAAGATGTATTGTAGCTTACCGGGTGCCCATGGTAAAGGACCTACGATATACATTGCCCACTTCATGAACAGCCAAAGGGAAAAGATTGGGTGAGCAGTTTCCCCATTTGGTAGATCATTGGGGCATGCCTCTGACATTCGTCGCATTTTTTAACATAGTCCTTTGCATCATTCTCCATTTTGTTCCAATAAAACCTAACCTTGATCAATTTCTAAACCAATGATTTCACTCCTGAATAGTTTTAAGTCCCCTCGTGGACATCCTTTATCACATAATTGGTCTTACCGATCCCGAAAGATCTTGCTATTGGTCTAAAACATGATCTCCGGTATATTTGGCCTTCAACCAAGAAAAACTTGGTAGCTTTAGTTCGAAGGGCCCTCGATTCTTTTGGATCTGATGGTAGTTTCCCCTTTTGAAAATAATCCACGTATTTGTTTCGCCAATCCCAAGTCAAACTTGTTTAATTTACCTTACCGGCCTCTATCACCAAGCCCATCAATTGCACCACCACTCCGGAATTGAATTCTTTGGAGTCCACCTACAATCCTAAATGAGCCAACACATCATCCTCACTATTATGCTCTTGAGGCACATGTTGTAGAGTCCATTCTTTGAACCAATGTAACACTACTTGTAATTTATCTAAGTAACTATGCATCCAGTCTTCTTTGACTTCAAACATTATGTTGACTTAGTAAACAACAAGGAAGGAATTGGACTTGGCTTCAATAACCTTATCCCCAAGGCTTTTAGCCAGTTCTAGACCTCCAATCATTGCCTCATACTTGGCTTCATTGTTTGTCAATTTCATAGTTCTAATCGATTGCCTTATCATGTTACTCGTGGGGGGGAGAGGGTTTAGTACGACACATAACCCGAACCCTTTCGAGTTGGAGGCACCATCGATGAATAGGTTACAAACCCCCTAGCCAGTTCCCAAGGCAAGTAGTAATTCTTTATCAACCTCGGGGATCGTGGCCGGTGTATACTCGGCCACAAAGTCTTCCAATATCTAGAACTTTATAGTTGTTCAGGGTTTGTACTTAGCATTGTACTCGCTAATCTCTACTACCCACTTTACTAATTGGCCAGAGAGTTCGGGTTTGGGCATAACTTTCCTTAGCAGGTACGAGTGTAATGACCAGATCAGTCATTTTATGTAATTGTGCCATGTTACCCCTTTTATTGATTCACACTTGTGTCTTTATGATTTTATGACTTGCAGGGTTGGTTATTTTCGATCAGTGAAGCTTTCGAGTTGATTTGGTCACTTGATTTTGGACTAAGAAGTTTAATTTAGACAATATTGAGAAAACTTTGCCTTTTACGAAACCAACCCCAGAAATGTGTTTTCATGGCTCCGATAGCTTCTTATCGTTATTTCGTACTTGGTGTCGCGCCCTCTTTTTCCTCGCGGAATCGGGTTTATGACATTTGGGAGGACAACTCGTTCCCTTTTGGGAATTGGGTTTGAATTGAAGAGTCGCCACCTAATGATTAAAGTGCATTAGGACACTAAGAAGGATTTTGATTTAGAAAACCAGAGATTGGGTAGGGGCTCGAAATTATCCCAAGGGGAAGGTTTTAGGCACCCATCGGGATCCACTAGTGTGGTTCCCGGCTATACTATAATTGTGACTTTAAGTGAGAATAACAAGTAGACAAGTAAGAGTTTCAAATATGAAGGGGTTTTCACATAATTGTTGAAAGTAATTTGATGTTAAAGGAAATTAAAGAAAAAGCTAAAATTTGAGAAAAAGACAGTTTTGAAATTTTGAAGGTAATAAAATAAACAAGTAAAGGGAAGGGGGTCCTAGGTTTATAAATAATATGGATCACCCCATACAACACCCGGTAACCACTTATACACATGGTGTTATCTTGTGATCATCATATCCATATCTACCCTTTCCTACCCCGTTAAGGTATTAAAGCGTGGAATAGTCTCGTTACTTATTGCATGCTACTACCCGTCCCAAACCTATCAGTCCCGAAGGTATTTGGACTACTAATCCTACAGGGAAGGGGTGTAGACGTGTGATTTTTGACCCTCCCCAAGAATTTTTACATTTTTAGCGTAAATATCTAATTTAGGCCTAATATATCTATTTCAGCTAATTTTGAATCTTTTACTTTATTTTAACCTTAAAACGAAAAATTACGAAAAAAAAAAGATATATAAATTTAGTTTATGTATTTCTCATAAACTTGAAAAAATACAAAAATAGTACCTTGTTTTTTATCTTGATATAAAAACAAAAATTACAAAAAAAATAGTTTCATTAATATTTTGTAGTTATTTTAATCTTGAAAATACCAAAAAAAATAGTTTTTGTTTTAATCGTCAGTCTTATTTTGATAGTTATTTTGCTTACGTTGGATTAATTAAATAAGATCGTATTTTTATTCTCGGTTGCGGGGAAAGAATAACATTCGGGTTCAAATGACCCATTTTAGGCCCAATTTTCGGACCCAAGATCTAGCCCAATACCCAAACCCAATACCCTAAACCCTAGACTAGTGGGAGACACCTTTAGACACACACATGGGGGACACCTAACCCACGTGAGGCCCATGGGACTTTGGTCAGATTTTGAACACCCAAGACATAACCCACGTGAGACCCATTACCCTTGGTCTTGATTCCTAGAGATTTTTGACTATATTTTGAACACTCTTCAGTGGGAAAGGGGTGGAGATTTTTTACACACATAGTCAGCTACGACACCTAAGGAACACATTGAGAAGTTGATCTTCTTCTTCTCCTTGAAGAAGAAGAAACGCCATAACCGTCGACCAAAGCCACTGTTACATCCAAACAACCAGTCCCCAGCAGCACCCACGATGAACAGCCATAACACTGAACCTTCGAGCTTCAACCAGCAGCAGCGTCGTCGTCCCCAGCTCGTCGACCACCGCTGCTGCTCCATCGTCAAATGACCACAGCTGTTGTCCGCCATCTCCAAAACCTGCATCTCCAGCTCAACCACACAGCCCAGCCACCCCTCTCCATGAAAAACCACACAAAACCAGCTGAAACGCAGTACCAAAAAACCCCAAAAATGGTCGTCATCGCGTCATGTTCGACGATGAATAGAGATCTGTTTTAGCTGTTTGAGTTCGATGGAGGTGTTACTCTTCGAGGTGGTCTTTTGGTTTTGGTTAGGGTTCGAGTGAGTCGGGGTTTTGTTCTGAGTTCGTTGTTAGTCGTTGGTCCGGTCTATCCGAGGTTCATCAATTTCCGGCGAGCTTTGAGGTCGTCGAGTTTCTGTTCTGTTGCTGTCATTTCCGGTTAGTACTCTAAGTTGTAATTTTAAATCGATGAAAGGCCCAATTTTAAATGTTATTTGCTTTGTAAATCTCAGATTTGTTTCTCTTGTCTTTGTCATTCTTGTGTTTGAAGTTGTGCGTCTTAATATTTTTATGCTTATTAAAAATGGTAAACGTGATTATTAATATTTTTGTGCATGAACTTGTGTTCTATTGAAGATTGTATTTTTACGTTACTACTATTTACATCATATAGAATCGTTAGTGGTTTTATTCTTTGTATGTTCGTTAGTACTGTTGTTTGACTTTGTTAAATATATTTAGTAGGATACATGTTTGGAGATTATAGTTTGTTAATATTAGGATATTAGATTAATCTCTTAAAAACTATTATGATAGATAAGTTACCTTCGAATTATAGCTTGTTGCACGGAATATGGATTTTATCATGATTTAAAAATAAGATGAGCCTCGCTAAACAAACACATAAATTGTGTGGCCCTCATAAATGTATATATTAAAAAATACTTAGACTTCGGGATGGGCCGTTTAGCGAATTGCACGGCCTTCCCCAAAATAATAACGCGTTAGACTCTTTAGGCGCGTATTTTAATAACATTACCTCCCTAAACTCGGGTGTACATTTATGTGACCCAAATCCAAATCTCAACGGAGTCGAGATGTGTCGACAACCACGAGTGTATTGATGTGACGTGGTTCGAGATACATTTTCACGATGTTGCAATTTTCTTTTAAAAATAATAATAATAAAAGCGGTTAAAAGTTAAAAATTTGCACATAGGTTTGAACATGTATTAAAATCAGATAATTAAGCCGAATATAACAGTTGAGCGACCGTGCTAGAACCACAGAACTCGGGAATGCCTAACACCTTCTCCCGGATTAATAGAATTCCTTATCCGGATTTCTGGTTCGCGGACTGTAATACAGAGTTAATCTTTTCCTCGATTCGAGATTCAACCGGTGACTTTGGACACCATAAATCTCCCAAGTGGCGACTATGAATCTCTTAATAAACGAATCCCGTTTCGATTGTCCCTTAATTGGAAAAACTCCCTTTATTACACCCTTCACGGGGTGCAGTAGCAGAAAAAGGAGGTGCGACAGCTCTGGCGACTCTGCTGGGGACAAAAAACCCAGAACTTCGATTCAGGGTTTTAAGAATTCGAGCTTAGAATAATTTTTATGTTTGGCTTTATCTAATTTTCTACATGTTTTCCTGCTAAATGTGCTAAATGCTTTACCGCTTTGATATTATTTGAACTGTATATATAAACTGTGCCGAAACCTTTCTCTTCTCACCTCCGGGGATGTGCTTACTGGTTAAGACTCCCTATTCTGTTAGTGTCAATCCCTGAAATAAGAAAGAGACCGGATAAGTTACAAAGCCGAACGATCTCGCGGGTCCCCGGTACATAGCCCTCTCCTCGGCTCAAGTTGTCCGCTCGGGTACACTGTTTAAAACACATACCCAGGTTTTGAACCTAGAATAACTTGACTTCATGCCGGATCCCTAGTAGGAACATTTATTTGCATCACATGCATCTGACTTAGGGGACTCAACACAGGGGTTGGGTCCGTCTTGGACAGGTATACCCAAAAATAACGGACCATCTTGATGCATCCTATGTGCTACATGTTGCATTCATTCAAGGGTAAAAGGGTCATTTAGCTTCATTTGTGGTGTTATTTTAATCAAAAGTATGGGTTAAGCATGATATATTTTAATCAAAAGCATGGGGAACAATTGTGGAATCTAAGATGTCTTGGAATTGCCTAAGTCCCCCACGCTACACTTTTGGGACAAATGCATGGGGAACAATTGTGGAATTCAAGAAGTCTTGGAATTTCCTATATCCCCCACGCTACATTTTTGGGACAAGTGCATGGGGAACAATTGTGGAATCCAAGAAGTCTTGGAAATTCTTATGTCCCCCATGCTACATTTTGCGTTCTCCAATGCACCTCAAACAATTCAATGTCCATTGGTGCACATGACAGAATATTTTGAAAACCGTTTGCATTTTTTTTTTCAAAAATCAAAAAAAGGGAAAAAAGGAAATTCAAAAATATTTTCATGTTTCATCCATTTTCAAGAAAAGTAAAAAATATATACATGTTTCTCTGAATTAGTGTTTTTATTCTCGCCCGTATCCAATCACCCCGAACTACTCTGGTTTGATTCTCAACAGATGTGAGATACGTAGGCAACCCTCATCGGGTCCAACCTCCCCTTTAGCAAAAATAACCAAAAAATATTTTCGCCATAAATAAGTCCGTTGATGCCGTTTTCGTCAAAAATAGCCCAATGTTCCTGAAAGGGACGCCGGAAGGCTGATTTTGCATAAACAGCCACCTTTGGTCATTTTTTTAGATTTTTGGTCGGTTGACCAACACAACCTTAAAATCTTCGTCCCCGAGGTGCTGAAAGGCCGTGTTTGCAAAACCAGGTCTTTTATTTTAATTTGAAAAAAAAAATGGAAAGAGTCAGTGGGCAAGTGAATGCCGTTCGGATTTTGGTCAAAATAAGTCGAGCCAGTTTCGCCAGTGTATTAAACCGTTCTTGCCGAGATAGCCTTAGAGTATCTTTTAGTTGTCGAAAGAATATTTTCGTAGAAGAACGGACAAGTTTGTAAAATAATCCTTCCCGGCCTCAAAATTCATGTGAAATTGAGAAGGGGCCACATTTGCAAAAAATAGCCATTTGGTTAAAATTGGCATATAGGGGAAGGAATCTGTCAGTCTATTTTTTTAAACTTGTATTTCTTTTGATTAGAGTATATGGGTTGTTTAATATTCAAGTCTCTATCTTGTCTTTCACGAGAGTCTGTTAGTTCGGTCGAAGTTTGCCAGTTTTTTTAATCATTGTAGTCAAAGTGTGTTTTACTGTGAAAAATTGAAAATCCAAAAAATGTTTCATTGTTGTTTACCTTTCATTTGCGCAAACTACGCACAGTCTGATTCATGCGGGGTCATGATACGTAGGCAATCTCCATAAGATTCGACCACAACCAATAAACCAAAAAAATGGAAAATGGAAAAAAAATGAAATAGAAAAAGAAAAAACATTGATAATAATAAGAACCGACTGAGTCCATTTCTAACATGTTTTGTTTTGAATTGTTGAGAAAATTGAGATGTTTGGTTCGTGGTGAGCTGGAAACATAAGATCCAGGAAAACCTGATTGAGATCCAAGACAGTGACACCCAGAATATCGCGCAGAGTCCTTTACCTGCACGTCATGATGCACACTTTGTGGGGATGGTGCCTGGTGAAAAGGAGTAGGTGAATTCTCTTGGGGATGTATTGACTAAAGCTGAAAATGTTGAAGCAAATAGTGGCCTTGGTAATGTTAAAGATGTCGTGCTTGGTAATTGGGAAGACTCTCCATTTCTTGGTCAATCAGAGTGGAGTTTTGGTGGCTTATTTTACTGTCATTTCTGTTGTCCAGGTTATTTCAGGGTTGTAATCTAGATATTGTCTTGTAAATCAAACCCTTCTATCTTTTGATTTTTGTCCAGTTCCTTTGGTCGTAGTATCTCATTTAGCGTTTGCCTAGGTTTGTTCTAAACCCTAGTATAGTTTTCTATTGTCGTTATTGGAATTGTTTGTATCGTCTAATGCAATGTCCTGTTTTCTGTTATTTCGAGTCATCTACTCTTATTTAGTTTCCTCCTCTTTATAGTCCTTTTTCTGTCAATTCTAGTGACATGACATGCGCGTATAATGTGGGCCTAATCTTAAAAGTTAATCGTAAAACCATTGGGAGGTGATCGGGACATTTAAAGAAAATAAGAACGGTTTGAGATTATTTGAAGCCCGAGTCATGTGAAACTGGGGCAAGTAAAAGAAAACCGCTAAAGGCAAGCTGGCCATGTTGACATGGGGGTCGTTCGTGGTAATGAAAATGAGAATGTTGCCCAACAGTGCTTTAAAGATATGACGAATGTTAATCGTGTAGTTTGTACTTGGTATGTTTTGAAGATTGGAATGACGCAGGCATTTTGTTCTGCTATACAAACACCTTATCCTTCGTTAACCCTTTGAGCCTTATTTGATTTCTTTCATACCCCTCCTTTGGAATCAGTAGCAAAAATTAGAAACAAAAACGTGAAGGATAAGAAAAGAAAGAGAGAAAGAAAAAGGAAAATAAAACAACAAAGCAACAAAAACAGATAAAGAAAAGAAAAAGAAATGGGAAAATAAGTGGAAAGGAAAACTAGAACAAACGAGGAATTGGGAACTACGTTTGACCTGATTCCTTAAAGCGGATACGTAGGCGCTTCACAGCTCGGTCACAGTGTAACAAAAAAATCAAAAAATAAAATCCCCAAGCAAGAAACTGGGGCAAAAGTTGTGTTTATTATAAATAAATCTAGTTCCGAAGGTTGTAATTTTATACCCAGGTTGTTTTGTTTTGAGCCTTTAATAACCTTTCTTTCTAGCCCTATCCAAATTCCACATTACGGTCCAAAGAAGGACCTTCTGATCAGTCTTCAAGAGATGCCAAGTCAGGCAAATGAGAGAGTCTTATCCGCGAGCATAACACTCTGATTCCCAGCAGAAAAGACTCTGATCTCCAGCAGAAAAAATATGAGAGTCTCAGTGGTAACACCCCAATCCCCAGCTGAAAAGTAACACAAATGAGAGAGTCTTATCAGTGAAAACCTTCACAGGCACCATAAGGCGATGAAAGCTGAGAGAAAAATCGAAATGAGAGAGGCTTGATAGTGAAAACCCTTCGGGCACTACAAGTCGAACAAAGATTGAGAATCATATGGGAAAGCCCCAGACAAATATTGTGAAAGGCGAATTAACGACGGAGGATAGGCTACATATGCATGTCATGACCATTAGAGTTGGTATTCGCATTTGATAGGTTTTTGTTTCAAAGTATTTCTTGTTAGAGAGTCATCTTTTTCCTTTGTCTTTTATTTCTGTTCCTTTTATCTTTCTCCTTTCATCAAAAATTCCCCAACAGAGTCTGTTTGGTCAAAACAAGTGAGAAATGACTTCAAAATCTGCCATCAGCTTTCCAATTCTGCAAGACGGGATCTGATTAGTACATCCAAGTGGTATAAGTCAGGAGGAGCAAGCGCAAGGCCAGTGTCCAGAAGGATATTCCCAGCAAAAGGAGATTGACAAAAGGATGGACCAGTTTCAAGAAGGATAACCCAGCAGAAATCAAAGGTTATAGACCTAAAAGCAATGGGCCGTGGACAAATCAAGAAAGAACAACGTGGAGAGCGATGGGCATGATTTGGGAAATTCATATGAGACTCAGAGGTCGGGGAAACGCTCGTTCCCGAGCTATGCCACAAAAGAAGAGGGACATCCCCAGCAGAAAAGGGTATTTTCAGTGACACGAATGAACGAAGAAAGTGGTTTATCAGCAAAACATTGCAAAATCTTCCAGGAGAACCAGCTGTCATGGAAAAGATACGGGGTCAGATAAGAGGATAAAAGTGGAAAACAACGGTGAGAGGTTTGTGAATAAGGAGTCATTAAGAAGGGCGGAAGTTATCGACCAAGTTCCAAGAGGGTCAGATAACACAGAGCGGGCAAGGAAGAAAAAGAAAAACCATCCCCCAGCAGGAATATCATCCCCAGCAAATAACATCATTCCCCAACAAGTTTTGGGAACGCAGAGCAGGGAAAGGGAAAAGGGAAGAACCATCCCCAATAGGAGTACCACAACCAACCACCGCACTTTAAACTGACGAAATTCTCTTTGATTTAAGATAGGGACGGAAGCTATGTCCATATCAAGATCTCCACATCATACCAAGCTCTTTGGGTTGCGTCAATCATTGTAATTTACCAAATCAAGCACCATATATCGGGTCTATCCGCCCTCAAAAAGGATATTTTGGGTTCATCCGCCCTCGAATAGGATATTTTGGGTTCATCCTCCCTCGAATAGGATATTTTGGG
>MU730685.1:78921-125468 GCA_026770625.1 Nicotiana glauca
GGTTCATCCGCCTCCGAATAGGATATTTGGGGTTCATCCGCCCTCGAATAGGACATTTTGGGTTCATCCGCCCTCGAACAAGATATTTTGGGTTCATCCGCCCTCGAATAGGATATTTTGGGTTCATCCGCCCTCGAATAGGATATTTTGGGTTCATCCGCCCTCGAATAGGATATTTTGGGTTCATCCGCCCTCGAATAGGATATTTTGGGTTCATCCGCCCTCGAATAGGATATTTTGGGTTCATCCGCCCTCGAATAGGATATTTTGGGTTCATCCGCCCTCGAATAGGATATTTTGGGTTCATCCGCCCTCGAATAGGATATTTTGGGTTCATCCGCCCTCGAATAGGATATTTTGGGTTCATCCGCCCTCGAATAGGATATTTTGGGTTCATCCGCCCTCGAATAGGATATTTTGGGTTCATCCGCCCTCGAATAGGATATTTTGGGTTCATCCGCCCTCGAATAGGATATTTTGGGTTCATCCGCCCTCGAATAGGATATTTTGGGTTCATCCGCCCTCGAATAGGATATTTTGGGTTCATCCGCCCTCGAATAGGATATTTTGGGTTCATCCGCCCTCGAATAGGATATTTTGGGTTCATCCGCCCTCGAATAGGATATTTTGGGTTCATCCGCCCTCGAATAGGATATTTTGGGTTCATCCGCCCTCGAATAGGATATTTTGGGTTCATCCGCCCTCGAATAGGATATTTTGGGTTCATCCGCCCTCGAATAGGATATTTTGGGTTCATCCGCCCTCGAATAGGATATTTTGGGTTCATCCGCCCTCGAATAGGATATTTTGGGTTCATCCGCCCTCGAATAGGATATTTTGGGTTCATCCGCCCTCGAATAGGATATTTTGGGTTCATCCGCCCTCGAATAGGATATTTTGGGTTCATCCGCCCTCGAATAGGATATTTTGGGTTCATCCGCCCTCGAATAGGATATTTTGGGTTCATCCGCCCTCGAATAGGATATTTTGGGTTCATCCGCCCTCGAATAGGATATTTTGGGTTCATCCGCCCTCGAATAGGATATTTTGGGTTCATCCGCCCTCGAATAGGATATTTTGGGTTCATCCGCCCTCGAATAGGATATTTTGGGTTCATCCGCCCTCGAATAGGATATTTTGGGTTCATCCGCCCTCGAATAGGATATTTTGGGTTCATCCGCCCTCGAATAGGATATTTTGGGTTCATCCGCCCTCGAATAGGATATTTTGGGTTCATCCGCCCTCGAATAGGATATTTTGGGTTCATCCGCCCTCGAATAGGTTATTTTGGGTTCATCCGCCCTCGAATAGGATATTTTGGATTCATCCGCCCTCGAATAGGATATTTTGGGTTCATCCGCCCTCGAATAGGATATTTTGGGTTCATCCGCCCTAAAATAGGATATTGAATTTAATCCTTTCTCAAAAGGACATTTAATTTATTTCGACCCGAGTGGTCCTGCTTGTATAAACATTGCCAAAATATATATTTCATAAATCATTGCCAAATGCATTTTATTTTCAAAGTTACTGTTGAGGTTAGGAGCCCGCCTGAAGAGAGGAGTGGCATTTTTATTTTCAAAGTTATTGGTGTAGTCAGGAGCCCGCCTGAAGAAAAGAATGGCGATTTATTTTCAAAGTTGTTGGTTGAGGTCGGGAGCCCGCCCGTATAACAGAGGAATATATTTCAGTCTTTACATTTCGTGTCTTGAAGTCAGTAACCCGCCGGAAGTCAGAAGGTTATACCAGAAAATCCCCAGCATAAATCCAAATGCAGAAATCAGAAGGAAGGCAACAGTGGCCGGAAGAAGTTAGTCCAGGTTTCGAAAGCAAAACAATTCGAGCCTCACAAAAAAGCAAGAAGTTTACCCAAAGGCAGAAGTGGAATGAAAGATGGGGTTGCCCAAGACATGGTCAAGGTCACAAGAACTGCAAGCCTAGTCCTGATCCAGAAAGCCGAAGAAGGATGAACTAGCACCTACAACTTGCAAGTATCAAGGTTCAAATTCAGAGTCCACATGAAGCACCAACCAATACTCAAGATCAAGCTTCAGAAGACTCATAGATAGGAATCTTGTAACTAGTAGCTGATAGGCTTAGTTAGTCTTTGTCATGTTTTGATTTTTGATGTAATAGCAGGACCGTGGACCGGAACCTCGACAGAACGGAACCTCGACCGGCTCTTCACCTCGGTATACTCCATCGTCTCACTCACCCCGAACTACACATGGCCTGATTCTTTTATAGCCAAGGATATGTAGGCAGCTCAGATACCAGGGCTTGGTCATCCCTTTAGTTTAGTCCCTCCAAATAAGGGTTGGGTCAAATACCTGTCTAGTCGTTCTTTGTCGGAAAACTCTTCGTGTTTCCAATCAAAGAGGGGCAGCTGTAGACGTGTGATTTTTGACCCTCCCCAAGAATTTTCACATTTTTAGCGTAAATATTTAATTTAGGCCTAATATAGCTATTTCAGCTAATTTTGACTCTTTTACTTTATTTTCACCTTAAAACGAAAAATTACGAAAAAAAAAGATATATAAATTTAGTTTATGTATTTCTCATAAACTTGAAAAAATACAAAAATAGTACCTTATTTTTTATCTTTATATAAAAACGAAAATTACAAAAAAAATAGTTTCATTAATGTTTTGTAGTTATTTTTATCTTGAAAATACCAAAAAAAATAGTTTTTATTTTAATTGTCAGTCTCATTTTGATAGTTATTTTGCTTAAGTAGGATTAATTAAATAAGATCGTATTTTTATTCTCGATTGCGAGGAAAGAATAACATTCGGGTTCAAACGACCCATTTTAGGCCCAATTTTCGGACCCAAGATCTAGCCCAATACCCAAACCCACTGCCCTAAACCCTAGACTAGTGGGAGACACCTTTAGACACACACACATGGGGGACACCTAAACCACGTGAGGCCCATGGGACTTTGGTCAGATTTTGAACACCCAAGACATAACCCATGTGAGACCCATTACCCTTGGTCTTGATTCCTAGAGATTTTTTACTACACTTTGAACACTCTTCAGTGGGAAGGGGTTGGAGATTTTTTACCCTCTCATTTTTTTTACACACACGATCAGCTACGACACCCAAGGAACACATTGAGAAGTTGATCTTCTTCTTCTTCTTGAAGAAGAAGAAATGCCATAACCGTCGACCAAAGACACTGTTACGTCCAAACAACTAGTCCCCAGCAGCACCCATGACGAACAACCATAACCAATGAACCTTCGAGCTTCAACCAGCAGCAGCGTCGTCATCGTCCCCAGCTCGTCGACCACCGCTGCTGCTCCATCATCAAACGACCACAGCTGCTGTCTGCCATCTCCAAAACCTTCATCTCCAGCTCAACCACACAGCCCAGCCACCCCTCTCCATGAAACAATCACACAAAACCAGCTGAAACGCAGCACCAAACCACCCCAAAAATGGTCGTCGTCGCGTCATGTTCGACGACGAACAGAGGTCCGTTTTAGTTGTTTGAGTTCGATGGAGGTGTTACTGTTAGAGGTGGTCTTTTGGTTTTGGTCAGGGTTCGAGTGAGTCGGGGTTTTGTTCTGAGTTCGTCGTTAGTCATTGGTCCGGTCTGTCCGAGGTTCATCAATTTTCGTCGAGCTTTGAGGTCGTCGAGTTTTTGTTCCGTTGCGGTCATTTTCGGTTAGTACTCTAAGTTGTAATTTTGAATCGATGAAAGGCCCAATTTTAAATGTTATTTGCTTTGTAAATCTCAGATTTGTTTCTCTTATCTTTGTCATTCTTGTGTTTGAAGTTGTGCGTCTTAATATTTTTATGCTTATTAAAAATGGTAAACGTGATTATTAATATTTTTGTGCATGAACTTGTGTTCTACTGAAGATTGTATTTTTACGTTACTACTATTTACATCATATAGAATCGTTAGTGGTTTTATTCTTTGTATGTTCGTTAGTACTGTTGTTTGACTTTGTTAAATATATTTAGTAGGATACATGTTTGGAGATTATAGTTTGTTAATATTAGGATATTAGATTAATCTCTTAAAAACTATTATGATAGATAAGTTACCTTCGAATTACAGCTTGTTGCACGGAATATGGATTTTATCATGATTTAAAAATAAGATGAGCCTCGCTAAACAAATACATAAATTGCGGGGCCCTCATAAATGTATATATTAAAAAATACTTAGACTTCGGGATGGGTCGTTTAGCGAATTGCACGGCCTTCCCCAAAATAATAACGCGTTAGACTCTTTAGGTGCGTATTTTAATAACATTACCTCCCTAAACTCGGGTGTACATTTATGTGACCCAAATCCAAATCTCAACGGAGTCGAGATGTGTCGACAACCACGGGTGCATTGATGTGACGTGGTTCGAGATACGTTTTCACGATGTTGCAATTTTCTTTTAAAAATAATAATAATAAAAGCGGTTAAAAGTTAAAAATTTGCACATAGGTTTGAACATGTATTAAAAATCAGATAATTAAGCCGAATATAACAGTTGAGCGACCGTGCTAGAACCACGGAACTCGGGAATTCCTAACCCCTTCTCTCGGGTTAACAGAATTCCTTATCCGGATTTTTGGTTCGCGGACTGTAATACAGAGTTAATCTTTTCCTCGATTCGAGATTCAACCGGTAACTTGGGACACCATAAATCTCCCAAGTGGCGACTATGAATCTCTTAATAAATGAATCCCGTTTCGATTGTCCCTTAATTGGAAAAACTCCCTTTATTACACCCTTCACGGGGTGCAATAGCGGAAAAAAGAGGTGCGACAAGGGGTATGAGGCTTTATAGTTCCAAAGGACAAAATTCTAAGGCGACAACCAAAACACATAAGTAGCAAATATGGGGAGAAGTATGTAACAGATAGAAAGGCTCAAACAAGCCTCCTTAAACCCAAAGAGAAGAATATAGTTTAGCATGTCTTACATGTACTGATTAGGGTCTGATTAAACTTAAGAGTTGTGGCAGACTGGTCGATTACATATTTCAGATAAGAAATCCGAATCAGGCATGCCTACTAGTTGAATTTAAAATTTTGATTCAGTTTACAAGTTTACCTCATGGCTTTCCTAAGTGTTAAACGAAACCTATAGGCATGATATCTCTTAGTTTCAGAAAAGAAGTATGCTAATTTAGGAAAAGAAGTTGTCAGGTAACCATGAAAGGCAAGTTTTGGTAAAAGAGCGTAAATTCTGCAGAAGTTAAGCATTATCGTTACTGATTTTAGACCTATAAGCGAATGAATGATTCAGGTTTGGTTGATAGTTCCTATAGGCATGCTTTCTAGTCGTTATTGACTTTAAACGTTTTTTACAGGCGTAGTAAGAGTGCAGAAATCCTATGGGCATGATATCTGAATGCTGTTAGTTTTTTTTTTAATCCTATGAACAGGTTTGCCTAGTGACCAATGCATATGCAGGATCTGGATTTCTGGTTAACTCATAGACATGGTATCTACATGAGATAATGCAGAATCCCTTATAAACATGGTATCTATATGTGAGATGCAGAATTCCTTATAGACATGGTATCTACATGTGAGATGCATAATTCCTTATAGACATGGTATCTACATGGGTACAAAAATGCAGAAAATCCTATGAGCAGCATGTCGATGTGGATGCAGACATGCAAAGTTGTAGGAAGGATACATGAATACAGAAGTGTAGTAATTCCCTATGAGCATGATATCTACCCCTTTTGCATGCATGGTTACCCTTTCCTTTTCACTAATCACCCAAAAGTTTATTACAAAATTATTACAGTCCAAAAATAAAATAAAGAAACTACATCAGAAAAATTAAAATTACAACCAAGGAGAGCCTGATTCAGACTTCTTGTCTAAAGCATGAAGTAAACCAACTCCAAAGATCAAGATCCAAAGCCTTTCTCTCATTTGGGATGTGTCAGAGTTCCCTAAGAGCCTCAAATGGACTCCGGGCAGTTCTCACACCCAAATACATTGCAGGATTGAGTCATAGTGCAGTGTGGAAGGGCCAGCCTTCAAGTGTTCAAGTTCAGAGGGAACTCAAGGTCCCAAGGCAAGGCTCACAGGAAGGGGGCAGAACTTAGAAACTAAGAGTGAGTGTAAGTGAAAAGAGGGAATTCTGAAAAGGGGAAAAGGGAAGTGGCAAAGACAGGCTAATGGGCATACCAAGTAATAGGAAATGCTGGCACACCCCACTAGCCTGTTAGAATACATTGTTTTGGGAGTTAGGATCCCATAAGGGATCAAGTCCAAACATGAACAATAACTTGCATATTGCCATGTTCTGAACTGCAACTCAAAGCACATAGAGGGAAATAGGGGTGCATGGGATTCATAGCAGAAATAGGTAAAAGGAAATTAACATGCCAGTTAAATATTTAACTCCACATAGACAGTAAAGTAGACATGGATGTAAAGGCTGTAAGTAAACACATTGGAATGATGCTGAAACCAAAACTAGAACATACCAGTCTCAAGGAAACAAGCAAAAGAAAGCATTAGTCTTGTAAATCCAAAGTGCAGACAAGAAGCAAGAATACTCCAAGTATGAGTTTTGTGAGATTGTAAGTGTGAAGTCTGGAGTGTGTGTTAATCGTGTATGTCAAAAGTGTAAAAGAGTCGTGCCCTTTTATAGTGTAGAAAGCAAGCAGAAATAGGTAAGAAAATAGTTTGAAAATCAATTACACAAGGTTTCCCTTTAATTAAGGGATTCTGATTTCAAACGGGAAAACTAATTAAGGAAAGAGATGAATCAAACACTTTTTAAAGCAGTACAAGAGGGGTAAATACATAGAGGTTTATTTAAGGATAAGGTCTTGACAGTACACGGTTGTAAAATTTAAGGAAAGGAAATCAATTGACAGCCAAGAAATCATAAGTCGAAAATTTTGTATGAATGAACCAAGTCAGAAAGATGGAAAGATTTTAACTTAAGGAAAATCAGTAACAATCAAGTAAACCTATTAAAAGGAACTCTGAATCAATCACAAGTTGGAAAACCCCTTTTGAAGAAAGATTCATCACATATAAAGGCATACAAACACGTTAAAACATGAAGAAATTTGTCATGCCAATGTAAGGCTAGTAAAAACTCCAGAGAAGTCAGATTTACATGAAAACAAGGGAGTCCAAACTCAGTTCATAGGCTTAGAGATTAGTCTGAAAGAGTCAAGGGTTCTCAAACAGAACCCTAGTTCAATCACATGACCAAACTCGGCGGAATCCCCAAATTCTAGGGTTTCCACCTCGAGTCAAATACAGAGATGAGGAGGCAATAGGCTCAGAGATTTCTTTTCAAAATCTCATGAGAAGACAAGCAAATACAATAGAAAATTCAAAGCAAACAGAGTGAAGGAACTAACTCAAAGCACAATGAGAGAACAACATGATAGTAGAAGAAACATGTTTAAAAAAACCTTTTAGAAGGGACTTAAATAGGGTTCAGTAAAAGAGAAAACAGTAAACACAGTAGAAGATATAGTAGAAGAACTTAACCAAGGTTCAGAAGAGAGAAATACTAAAACACCTAAGAATGGGTTAGAAGAAACTTGTTTTAAGGTCTTTTTTAGAAACTCAACATGGTGCAGCGGAACACAAACAAAGAGACTTAAGAACTTAGTAAAAGAAATACAGTTGGAGAACACAAGAACATTGGAAAAGTATAGCAAAACAGCATATAGGAAAACATAGTAAGATAAACATGCGAGCATGGTATAGAAACACAGTAGGAAAACAAAAAATATAGAAGCACAGAAGAACATGTGTGGTACAAAGGAACATGTGAGCACATCAAAGACAAATACACACAAAGAAAGAGAAAATAAAAGTCGGATAAACATTTTAAGTCTTTCAGAAAACCCTAAATCGAAGAGAAGTGATTTTAAAAGTAATTTTTGAAAGAAAAATTGGGGAAATCATTTAAAAGGCCAAGTAGAGCATAGATACGTGACAGATCTAAGAAAAATCGGAGAGAACCTCGAATAGTCAGGTTTTCAAAAGAACCCTAGAATGAAAAAAGGCTTGGAAAAGGTCCGATCTGAGTTGGATAAGTCATAACAAGCTCAAAACACCATTGTACGCTGGAGCAAGGCCGGAGATGGCCTTAGAACCTTGGATTGGTGGAGATCTGAATGGACAGCTTCGAGGTCAGACCTCGAATCTTCGAGAACCATGTGTAAAAAGACAAAGGGAGGTGAGTTGAAGCCATGGATTCTGGTGAGTTTGAGGTTGGAGACGGTAGAAAGACGACTAGGTTTTGAGAACATTCGAGAGAGTTTGAGAGAGCAGAGCGTTTATGGGAACCTGACAGAAGTGAAATGAGGGGATTAGGGTAGTCGTTTGGGATTAGAAAAGGTAATAATGAATGGGGGACGTTGATCAGAGATCAACGGCCAAGATAAGAGGGGGCCTGGGTCGGGTAGATTTTACTTGGGTCAGGGGCAGGTTAACTTGAATTGGGCTGGTCCGTTTGGGATATGAAATTGAGTTAATTGGGGGGGGTAATCTAGGGTATAATTGAAACAAAATAGGGCTAGTATTTAAATATCCACTTTTCACCTTTTTATTTTATAAAAATAGTAAAAATAATTTCGGAAAATAAATTAAAGGTGATAAATTAATTAAAAATATATAGACATTAAATAAAAAATGCTGGAATCAATTTCATAATTATAAATCCTATTAAATCTCAAAATAGGCTAAAATTGTAATTGTATGCAATTTAGCTTTAAAATTACTAAATAAATTTGTAAGAATGCGTAAAAATTACCTTAGCTATATTTTGGTATAAATATGAGAATAAAATAACTGAATCAACAAAATAATAATTTTTGGGAATAATTATTGATTTTCTACTATTAAAATAGGGTAATAAATTGGTTTTAAAATCTTTTAAAAATTTGAAAAAATAATAAGACACTTGGACATATATATATATATATATATATTTTTTTTTTATTTTTTTTTTGAAAGTATTTTGTATATAAAAAATATATGTTGAAAAATTAGGTATCAACAACTGCCCCTCTTTACCCGGAAAGGATGAAAGAGTTATCGGGTAAAGATATGATGGCTAATTTTGACCGAGTGAAATGGTTTGAAGAGGTTGACTGTGCTCTGGTTCCTGAGCTGCCTACATAGCCCTGGTCTTATAGGAATCAGGGCATATGTAGTTTAGGATCCATTGGCGGGATATGCCGATGGAGATCTTTCAAGAACGGACGCGATATTTAGGTTGGGATGGACAGTTAAAGTTTGATAGGACTGTGGGAACTAGAGCGGGGTCACTCCTGCTAAGACGGTTGTTACTCACCGGTTTACCTGCAAATAAGCAATACAAGCATATATTGTGCGTAAATTTAAACATAATGCAATTTTCCGTTGGACCATGAATGTTGTCTTTGGACGGTTAGGATGACGTCCTTGGACCATGACGTCCTGGGCCATGAAGCATATAATAAAGGATTCGCAGGCTATGAAATGATGCTCTCAGGCTATGAGAATGATGCCTTTGAATAATAATATGCAAGAGATTAAGAGGTCCTCAGGCCATGGCATGGAGTTCTCGGGCTATGAAAATGATGCCTCTGAACAATGACGCCTTTGGACAATTTGGCGATCTTTCAGCCCATGCAATGCAATAGATGGCGATCTTTCAGCCCATAAAAGTGTAAATAAAGTGGCAATATTTCAGCCGGTGCAAGACATAAATAAAAATGGCGGTCTTTCAGCTGATGCAGGACATAAATAAAGGCGGCGATCTTTCTGCCGATGCAGGACATAAATAAAGGTGGTGATCTTTCAGCCGATGCAAGATGTAAATAAATGTGGCGATCTTTTAGCCATGCAAGACATAAATAATTATGGCGATCTTTCAGCCGATGCAGGACGTAAATAAAGGTGGAGATCTTTCAGCCATGCAAGACATAAATAAGGATGGCGATCTTTCAGCCGATGCAGGACGTAAATAAGGTGGTGCTATTTCAACCATGCGGGTGTAGAGGTGGCGATCTTTCAGTCGATGTAGATGTAAATAAGGTGGCGATATTTCAGCCATGCAGATGGAGGTAGAGCTTAATCTCGGAAGGCAGAATGGTAGCCTTATGCAATGCAGAGAATGCAGATGGAGGTAGAGTTTAACCTCGGAAGGCAGAATAGTAGCCTTATGCAATGCAAAGAATGCAGATGGAGGTAGAGCTTAACCTTGGAAGGCAGAATGGTAGCCTTATGCAATACAGAGAATGCAGATGGAGACAGTGCTTAGTATCGAAAGGCAGAATGGTAGCCTTATGCAATGCAGAGAATGCAGATGGAGACAGTGCCTAGTCTCGGAAGGTAGAATAGTAGCCTTATGCAATACAAAGAATAAAAGGCGAATAGTAATAGAATTTCTTAGCTGATAGCTGATTGTGATATTGTGGTTGCTGGGGATATTGTGCAAGGATAGTGACCATGAATAGTTGCGGCGGTTCTGAGAGTTGTATTCCTGAATAGTATGATTGTATAATATGTGATTTTGCAACTTGGGTGCCTGCATCCAAAGAAAAATTGTGAGTTTTGTAAAGGGGAAAGGTTAGTTTCAAGTCCCTATTGACTTTTCTCGACCTGCTCGGCTCTGATTTAGTAATACTAGGGGTATCCTTGGGGTAGCGTAGCTAAACAGAGCAATTTTGGTGACAGACATGCATGATTTAGTAAAAATATAGCGTAAATACATAATTAAGAATTGTTTTCTTTAGATGAACCAACGACTGAGACGTGGTCCAAGAAATTGCAACTTCTTTTGTTACGAAATTTTGAGGGTCCTCCTCAAAATTCTGCCCCAGTTTGCTGGGCTGCTGCTTCAGACGGCTGCTAACAATAAATGGCTGAAATCAACTTCGGAATTTTAAGGGTCCTTCTCAAAATTCTGCCCCAGATTCCAATTGCGAGGGAAAATGAAAATTTTATTGAATTGTGACCGAACCCATAAGGCTGCCTACGTATCCCCTTTTAAATGGGAATCAGGTCAGACGTAGTTCAAATTACATCATAAAAGAAATCATAAATGGTTACACATAGTATCGTTTGACTGCGTCTGAATTGATAGGCTTTGGTCAAACTTCTCCGTCCATTTCTGCGAGTATAAGGGCTCCTCCTGTTAGAACCCGGTAAACCATATATGGGCCTTGCCAGTTGGGAAAGAACTTCCCTTTGGCTTCATCTTGATGTGGAAAAATCTTCTTTAACACCAGCTGCCCCGGTGTAAACTGTCTTGGCTTGACTCTTTTGTTGAAGGCTCTGGACATTCTGTTCTGATAAAGCTGACCATAGCAAACTGCATGCATTCTTTTTCCATCTATAAGAGCCAACTGCTCGTAACGACTCTTCACCCATTCTGAATCGTCGAGTTCTACTTCCAGTATGATCCTTAGGTAGGAAATTTCTACCTCGACGGGAATGACCGTTTTTGTACCATAAACCAGCATATAGGGGGTTGCCCCAGTTAATGTGTGGACTGTGGTGCGGTACCCCAATAAAGCAAATGATAACTCTCATGCCACTGCTTATGCTTTTCTATCATCTTCCTTAGTATCTTCTTGACATTCTTATTGGAGGCTTCTACGGCTCCATTCAGCTGAGGTCTATAGGCTATAGAATTCTTGTGTTTGATCTTGAAGGTTTCACACATGGCTTTTATCAAGTCACTGTTGAGATTGGAACCTTTATCAGTAATGATTGACTCTGAAACTCCGAATCGACAAACGATACGGTCGCGGACGAAGTCTGCCACGACTTTCTTAGTCATTGCTTTGTAAGATTTTGCTTCAACCCATTTGATGAAATAATCAATTGCTACTAGGATAAACATGTGCCCGTTTGATGCGGCAGGTTCGATTGGTCCGATAACATCCATTCCCCATGCGGCGAACGACCATGGCGGGCTTGTTGCATTAAGCTCATTTGGAGGCACCTTTATCATGTTGGCATGTATCTAACAGCGGTGGAACTTTCGGACATACTGGATGCAGTCCGTCTCCATAGTCATCCAAAAATAACCTACCCAAAGTATCTTCTTGGCTAAGATAAAACTGTTCATATGTGGCTCACAGGTCCCGACATGGATTTTATCTAGTAGCCTGGATGCTTCTTTTGCATCGACACACCTTAGTAATCCCAAATCTGGAGTCCTCATATACAGGATCCCTCCGCTGTGAAAGGAATTATTAGACAACCTCCAATGTGTGCATTTCTGAGTAGGATTTACAAGCTCTGGGTATTCTCCTTTTGCCAAATATTCCTTGATATCATGAAACCAAGGCTTTATGTCTGCCTCTTCTTCGACATGAGCATAGTAAGCTGGCTGATCGTGGACCTTTTATCGGAATAAGATCAATGAAATTCTTATCTGGATGTGTATCATAGAGGACAGGGTAGCCAACACATCGGCGAACTCATTCTGGACTCTGGGAACATGTTGAAATTCTGTCTTTGTGAACCTCTTTCTCAACTCCTGTACATGATGCAGGTATGGGAGTATCTTGGAGTTCTTGATTCCCATTCTTCTCGGACCTGATGTATAAGCAAGTCTGAATCTCCAATCACTATCAACTCTTGGATGTTCATGTCTATGGCCATCTTGAGCCCTAAGATGCAGGCTTTGTACTCGGCCATATTGTTAGTGCAGGGGAACCTGAGCTTGGCGGACAACGAATAATGCTAGCCAGTTTCTGATACTAGGACTGCTCCTATGCCGACTCCTTTAAAATTTGTTGCTCCGTTGAAAAACATCCTCCAACCATCATATGACTCTGCAATGTCTTCTCCTATGAATGATACCTCTTCGTCAGGAAAATACGTCTTTAGGGGTTCATATTCTCCGTCCACGGGATTCTCGGCAAGATGATCTGCCAAAGCCTGTCCTTTGATTGCTTTCTGAGTTACGTAGACAATATCAAATTCACTCAGCAGAATTTGCCACTTGGTTAGCTTCCCAGTGGGCATGGTCTTCTGAAAGATGTACTCCAATGGATCCATCCTTGATATGAGATACGTAGTATAGGCACAGAAATAGTGCCTTAGCTTCTGAGCTACCCAAGTCAAAGCACAACAGGTGCGCTCTAACAGAGAATACCGGGCCACGTACGGGGTGAACTTCTTGCTGAGATAATAGATGGCATGATCCTTTCTCCATGTTTCATCATGCTGCCCCAGAACACAACCGAACGCTCCATCCAATACCTCAAGGTAGAGTAATGGGGGTCTACCTGCCTCGGGCGGGACCAAAACTGGCGGTGTTGGCAAGTACTCCATGATTCTGTCGAAGGCCTTTTGGCAATCATCAGTCCATTTGGTGGCGGCGTCCTTCTTCAACATCTTGAAGATTGGCTCACAAATAACGGTAGATTGTGCTATGAACCGGCTGACGTAGTTAAGTCTCCCCAAGAAACTCATTACTTCTTTCTAGTTCTTTGGCGGTGGCAATTCTTGGATAACTTTGACTTTTGATGGATCCAGTTCTATCCCTCGGCGACTCACAATGAACCCAAGTAGTTTTCCGGCAGGAACCCAAATGCACATTTCGCGGGATTCAGCTTCAAGTTGTACCTTCTCAGTCTATTGAAGAACTTCCCCAAATCTTCCATGTGATCAGCGACTCTCTTGGACTTGATGATGATGTCATCTACATATACTTCGATCTTCTTGTGTATCATACCATGAAAAATGGTGGTCATGGCCCTCATGTAGGTGGACCCTGTATTCTTTAATCCGAATGGCATCATCTTGTAGCAGTACATTCCCCACGGCGTAATGAAAGCCGTTTTCTCAGCATCTTCTTCATCCATCCAGATTTGATGATACCTAGCGAAACAATCTACGAATGATTGCAACTCGTGCTTGCCGCAATTATCAATCAGGATGTGTATGTTTGGCAAGGGGAAGTCGTCTTTCGAACTGGTCCGGTTGAGATCCCGGTAGTCGACACAGACTCTAACCTTCCCGTCCTTCTTTGGCACTGGCACAATATTGGCTAACCATGTTGGATACTCTACTACCCTGAGAACCTTAGCTTTGACATGCTTAGTGACTTTCAAATATGATCTATTATCTATTGGCTTTAATGTTGTAATCTGAATTGTTACGAAAAAGGGGTGAACATAGAATTAAAATAAATGAGTTTCCTAACCACTTTGGTGTGAGAAATATGCGCAGACACAATTTTCACAATTTGAACAAACTTAGAAACTAAAAAGGAATGATATTAGTAGTTGACTAACTCTCTTTTCTTTTCTTTATATAATAAAGGTCAGTATATGCATCTCACAAATTTGTGAAACTTATAATAAAAGGTCAGTATATGCATCTCACAAATTTGTGAAACTTATAGATGTGTATTATGTATATGTTTTAGTATTCCAATTTTCCCAGAGGCGGATACAATGAATAAGTACTGGATTCAATTAAAATCAATATTTTCAATGCGAATCGAGCATAAATTTATGTGTAAAAATTCACTAAAATTTTAATAAGTAGTTGATATGAACTCATAACTTTAAATATATAGTGAATTCAATGCTAAAAACCTTAAAAATTGAATGCATAAATTTCAAATTATGAATCCGCCTCTCAATTTTTCACTTCTTTAGATTTTAATTTGCCTTTTTGATTAATTTACTCTAAGAATTTTGTAATGGATAAGGTCGGCCTTATAAATTTCACCGACAAGATTTGACTTCGGTGGCTAAATTCACATTAACAACGTATGCGTCACTACTTCCATGGTTTGAGGAATATTACGGGGACCATTGAAACGTTGTTGCTGATTCTTTTACTCTACTTTCTTATTTTGGATTTTTACGAAAAAGTATAATGTGTTGGAGAGAAGTTGGTGAGGGTAGTATCTAATCTCCACGTTGTTTAAGGGTGGCAAATAGGTGGGTCGGATCGAATATGAACATGTCCAAATGGGAAATACAAAATAGATAAATCATCCAACTTGAGCTCTATTTAATAAGAATAAAAAAATGGGGTAACTGGTGGATAATATGGATAAATATGGATATCCATATTATCCATGACTTTTTAAATATGATCTTTTTTGGGAGAATTCCTAGTCTCCCAAACTTAGAAACACCCAATTTGAAACTTTACAAATATAAAAGTTAAACTCATTAGTTATCTATTTTTTAAGTATATAATATGTTCGTATCCATATTTGACCCGATTTTTAAAAAATTTATTATCCAACTTATTTTTTAATGAATAATATGGGTGGATAACTGCTTATTTTAACCATTTTGCCACCACCAGGTCACATGCTAAATTTCTCACCATTTGTTCACCATCGACAATCTATTAAACAATCTATTTCGAGATTAGTTACATATTGCAAAAATTTATTTGCAGTGTGTATTCATACCAACTCAATAAATATATGACATATATTTTCAGATACACTATTATGATCATCAAGCTATAGTTAATTGATAGATGTATGTTTACCCTTAAAAACTGATAGCAATTGAATCTGTACGCGATTTTAAGGATAGGTGGATTGATTTAATACAAGTGATCAATAACGTTAAATAAGCAAATTAAAGGTAAAATAAATAAGCAAACCAATTGTGATTTTAGATCCAGGCTAGGGTCTGACCTTAACAATCGTTCTGCCCTCGATTTGGAGCCAAATATATATATATATATATGAAGAGTTATGAACAAAAATAAGAACCTTTGAATAGCTTAGAAGCAGAGAAAACAAGTCTATATTGCCTTGATATGCGTATTACAGTGTGTTTCTTGAATAAAACTACTCCCTTCATATAGTTGGAAAGTTTCATCCCTAGTATAAGTCTACGAATGGTAAAAAATCTTCTTTTTCGTTAATCACTGATCTGCTGCCGATACGGGCCGAAATCCACGACGTGATATCCGGTTAAGCACGGATACCACGGCCCTTCGTTAGTCGTGTGTAACCGTTTGGTAATGCTTTTCGAGGTCTTAGAGCTCGAATAGGATTCAGGGGGCGTCATCTCGATGGATCTGGTGGTAAGCGGGCCCTAGTACTAGAAATTCCTAGCTCCGATTCCATATAGTTATGTCCTTGCTTCATTTGCCCCTCCAAAAAATCGGGGTGCTCATTATCCCCGATTTTACCCATATACAGTTAGTCCCCTCATTTCTCAGCGAGTAAGTTTGCTAAAATGATGAGAAATGATAGATGTTCCCTGGTTCCTTCCTTCGTACGTTTCAATCAAGACGACAAAGAAGCCAAAACATCCTATCAGTCGTGTCGTTCTCACTTCAGGCACGTGTTAACCATTGGCTGGTTGCCTCCGAATGTGAAGCATCGTATACTTCCCCTATAAAAGATTCTACTCTTTTCTCTTTTTCCACTTTTCGATCAAGCTTCCACCTTTAAATTTCCTAGCTATCACCAACTTCTTTCAAACCTTCATATTTTCATCTTTGATCTTCAAATCTTCATAATTGTTTTTAGGTTATTACCTAGGTCTTATTCAAATCTTCATACCCAACTCTTCAGCCTTCAAACTTAATCCTTCAACCCTTCATACTTTTTCTTAAAATTTTCAAACTTTATTAAACAGCATTGGCTAAAACTTCCAAATTAGTTCCTCAACAGGCTACCTCTTGATCTTTCCACTTGGCTACAAATGTCGAGGTGGCTACTTCTGAGGTGGTTGTTCCCAAAGAGGCCGCTCCCGAGGTGGCTACCCCCGAGCCTCCTATGAACAGCTTTATACCTAAGGGTCGCACAATCGCAAATGACTTCAAAGTCGAGAAACCCTTATCCAAACATGACCGGGGTGAAGGAGCATAAAGGTATATATGCTCTATTACTGAAGATGTCCTTCTCGCGGTCCAAGAGGGTTATAGATGGGGACGGTAATGACGTAGTAGTCCCCGGGCCTGAGGATGATATTACTACCCGTGTGGAGGGGTACTTAAGTGTTTATACTTACCCCTTTACTCTAGGCCCAGTAGACCAGGTGATTTTGACTTCTGTAAGAGGTACGAGGTGTGCCTCAGGAAAATCCATCCATCTCTTTGGAGTATTATGATCCTCCTCCGTTATTTTTTGAGCTACACCGAATCTTCTCGGTTCACCCTCGACCACCTGCTCCATCTATACAATCCTCGAATTTTTTGAGAAGGACTAATCAAGCTCACTCGTCGGGCCAGCAAGGCCCCTTTTTTGAGTATTGACGAGGATCAAGATCGAGGCTAGCAGGGGTGCTTCGTTCGGGTGAAGACTGAAGATCTGATCCCTCCCGAGTTTCTTCCATCCCCTGAGAAATGGAACGCATCTCGTAAGTGCAGCCTTTCCATAAGTGCAAATTTTTCTTCATTTCCTTTCTCATCATTCGCATTCGTGATCATGCAACCGTTACTCGGGTTCCAATGCGGTCCCTCAGCTTAAGGAGTGGATCAAGGGCATCTGCAAGCAGATGTCGTATTTTGAGTGCTTGTGGCATAAGCTTTTGAAGGGCTGATGGGAGGCCCGTTCTCATGGTAAGGCCTTTCCCAAAATGGCTACTATTATGCTCCGAGCTTTCATAATTCTAACCTTTCCTCTTTCCTTTGTAGGTTTTCCTAAGACCACCGAACATACGCCACTAAAGGGGGACAAGGATGTGTCCCTACTCATTGAATCCTCCGTTACGGGAAAGCTCGAGGCTGCTACGGGGGAAACCAAGAAGAGAAAAATAAAGTCTTCGAGCTCCCCGGGTTCCGAGATGAAGCCGAAGAAATGGGTGGCTCGTAAGCCAAAGAATAGCACCAGCTCCTGGGTTCCGGATTATGACTCATTTCTCTGGCTAAGGGATCAGTCTGAAGAACATGATATTTTTGTTTCCCATGGATCGATCCTTGTCGGGGAGCAAGCCGCAGCCAAGGGGGCGGGCCGTGAGATCGACCTCCCTCTGACTCAAGAGGCCGAGATGGAGACGGGGGCTGAGACCCCCAAAGAAGCCGGTTCTGCTCTAAAGGAAGCGACTGGTGTAATAGAAATGGAAAATATGCCCTCTTACACTGAGTCCATGCTTGAGGAGGCTCAAGCAGGAAAAGAGAAGTCAAGTGAAAGAGTTCATGGTGCGGACAACCCCCTTCATTCCTTCTTCGATGGCATGGATTCATCTACTTTGAAGGATTTTTCTGGGCTGGACTTGAAAGTCCCAAAGAAGGATGTATCTTAAAAGCTCGTGGGCCGAGTTCAAGCCCAAAATTGGTTAATCAGTTTCCCGCTCCAAGTGTGGACCTCGATCACAAGAGAGTAGTTATTCTTACTGTCCCTAGGAATTCTCGGATTCTATCTGCTCTCGTGGGCATAGCTAGTTACCTTCGATGCCTAGTGACCGAGGAGGACCAAGCAAATATGAATGAGGTTGGTGCACCGTGTCATTTCATAGAGGCATAGCAGGCGCTTAACCGGGTAAGGCAATTATTACTCCCTTTTGAATTTTACTAAGGTTTTGATATTTCTCACTACTTTCGTCGTTTTGCAGACCTCGATACTTCACTATGAGAACTCTCATCGGTACCGCTCCAAGATCAACCAGCTCGAGTTCAAGTTCAAGGAGAAGGCTCTAAAGAAGGATATGTACAAGCTTCTCAGTGAGCAACAAGATTGGGCCATCAAGTACCTTTAGGCCAAGCTGGATAGAGCTCAGAAAGAAACTCTGACCCTCATACGGGAACATGCCAACCTGGACAAAAAGGTAATGAACTTTGAAGTTAAAAACGAGGAGCTAGTCATGGTGACTAATGACAAAACTCGCAAGTTCAACAGAAGATCGACCAGATGGACCAACTCCGAGCCAAGATGAATGAGGTTCAGACCATGGCCAATGAATGGAAAAGTAAAATGGACCTACTGGATTTAAAGAAGGAAACTGCTAAGGTGGAGCTGGCTTCGATCGAGAATCAACTTCAGGTGGCGAAAGAGAAAGCCGACAAGTGGTCTCAGCTGAACGATAATTTTTTAGCACAACTGAGCTCGACCGTCACATGGTGGGACACTATCGGTGGAGAATATGAGTCAATAAAGTACAAATTGGACATAACCTTCGCTGATGCCGAAGACATGGTGGCCCAATAAAAAGCCGGCATGGAGGATGCCAAGGCCCATTTGAAGACAAAGGCCGAATATATAAAGCGGTTGTCCCGGAGATAGACCCTCGAACGGATCCACGTCCGGGGTTTTGACCTGTCGGCTGAGATCGAGGAAGCCAAAAGGCTCTAGATCGAAGTGAAGAAGCTTTACGAGCCCGAAGATGCCAATGGTCTTGAGGGATCTGAGGGCTCTGATGGTTTTGGCGATGAGTCGGGTCCCTGTAAAGACTAGGCATAAATGCCTTAGCTCTTTTTTAGTTTTTGTCGTGAGTAAACTTTTTGTTTATTTTGAGGCCGTTTTCTTTGGGCCTTTGTAAATACATTCCGAAATATATATAAATTTTCCCTTTTTGGCAATTTTGAATCTTTACCTTTTCAACATCTTTTAATAATTTCCACTCTTGCAAATGTTTCTAATGCCTTGTATAGAATCAAATTTAGTAGTAAGCCTTTCATTTTTCAGAGGTCCGAACGGAGCTTGACTTCGATAAAACTTTATTTGCTCGAAGCTTTGTATATTAGTTCTGACCGAAAGTTTTTTTAAGATGCTTAAGTGATTTTAGATGATGTTTTTGCCGAGGGTAACATTTTAGTAGGTTTTGAATTTTGCTAAAGGCCTTATGTTCTAATTACGATCTTCGGACGTCTTCGAGCCATTTTCTAGGGTGGTCGTAGTCGTTTTTTTTTAGGCATTGCCTAATAGGTTTTGTGCCTCCAGGATTTGGTAGCCCGAGTTTCCCAAACTTTTTTGGAGGACAGTCTTCGAGTAGGGGGAGCCCTTAGGCTCGATAGTCCTCGAATACGGTTGGCTTTTGGGCTCGATAGTCCACGAATAGGGGTAGCCCATGGGCTCTTAGGATTCATAATTTTAGAGGTAAAAAGGTGTAGTAGCAAGGTGGCAATTGTCTTTCATTTCTGTGTGTAAGGTACATAATCGAAAGCGTGTAAAAGCTTGTATCATGGCTAAGGTGGACTATGTGGGCACGGTTCATTTGACCGTTTAGCCTTTGCAATAAATCCTAATCACCGAGCCTTAGCTACTCAAGTACAAAGTTTCCTTTTGTCTTGCTAAAAACATTAACCTGAGGGTGATGGCCCCCAGTATTCGAGGTCGATCTTGAGAGGGCTTAGATACTGTTGATGCAAAATGAACGTCTATGACTCCAGTTGAGACCAGCCTTCTGTTGATCCCCAATTTTTCCCTCATATTTTTTAAATATACATATATACTCATGCATTGTCATTGGATTGACAAGCATGTACAAGTATTTTTCATAATTTTTCTATAACTTTTAAAGGCTTTAAATCAATTTATTCTTGCATTTTTATTCCAATAATTATCCTCTGTATTATTTTTATAATGATTTAATCATCTTTATTTATCATTTTATGCCAACATAGTGTTTAAATATATTTAGTTTATTTTTTATAATTGCATTTGCATTTTTTTGCTAAATTGCACATCTTTGCAATAATAGCCCATATTAGTGTATAATTACATTACTTATGCAGAAAACAATCTTTTATATTTTTAAAATATTAAATAATTATTTTAAATCATATTAGTTCAAAAAGGATATTTTTGGTACTCATTTATCATTTTTATAAATTATTTATTTGTTAAAATTGAATATTTAAAATCTGGCCCATTTTTTATTTAAAATCGGACAAAACCTAGCCCAATTATCTTAAATGCACCAGCCCAACATCCCAATCCAAACCAAATGACCCCCAACCCAATAACCCAACTGGTGACCCGTTTCTATACCCGACCCTAATCCCCTTTTTAATCCTGGCCGTTGATCTTTCAAGATCAACGACCCCCGTTCATCCTTCCCTTTTAATTAACCATTCCTAACCCTAACCCCTCATTATTCTAAATACGCCGCCCTCAAACACTCCTCTTCTCTCCTCTGATACCCTAGCATCGTCACCCCTAATCCCTTTCGATTCCAACTAGATATGGAATCAATCAAGGATTTTCATACCTTATTGATCCCTTCACGCTATTGGCTACTAGTTTATGGCATAACATAATCGCTTGCCTAACATGGCAAGCTAATTTCCCTCCTTTCGAACCAAATCTGGTTCGAAGCTTCACTCATTTTTCATCTATGTTCATTCTTCGTCTCTTTATGGTATGGATCTCTAAGATTTGGTTCGATTCTTCATTTGCCCCAAAGCTAGTGTTTAGATCTTTTCAAGATATGTTATATTTTTTCTATTCTGTTTAATATTCCCGTATATCTATCTATGTATTTTGTTTTGATTTTCATTGATATTTCTAATTAGTTTTATTTTCCCTAAAATTAGGGCTCAGATCTTTTCAGATCTGTTATGGTTCTTAGTTCTGTTAAACATATTTTCTTCAAATGTTTCGTATATCTGTCTATGCGCATTTTATTTTGATTTTCCTTTAATTATTTCTGAATAATTTTACTTACCCTAAAAGTTAGGGCTTCCGGTTCTTTGTTTCATTCTTCTTCATCGATTATGTCTATGTATTTTTGACTCTTTCCACTAATTTATTCACTTACCCTAATCCTAAGAGTCCTTGATTCCCCAGAACTTTTTGATTCCCTAAATTACTGTGTTAAAATACATGTATTTTACGCGTGTATGTATTGTTACTTATAGCTTACCTTAAATAATCTTCTGAGTTTTCTTTCATTAATTAAACGTTCGGTGCTTCCCTTGATTGATTATTACCTTATTTGTGGGCTCTAGTCTAGTGATATTTAAACCCCTCCCCCATTCCCCTTTAGGCAGACTAAGAACTCGAGTATTTCTCACTACTAAAACTATATATACTATACTATTATTCTATTCTGCTTTGATTCCTAGCCGGCTAGAAGCCAAGGACATAAATCTTCCATTATTTGATGTTGTTGATGATCATTGCTTCATCATTAAACTTCTTTCTATTTCATCTGAAATAGTAAGTTATTGAAACTTCCCTACTGTGTCACTTGTTTTAATGTGGCTACTGACTCATGATTGATCTCACATGACTTATCCTAATCTTAATTCTTTATTGCTTTTGTGAAACATGTTTAGAAATTGGTCTTTATCAGCTTGTTTCGAACTTGTTAGTTTCAAGTCTGTTTAGTTTCAAAGTGTTTGTCTCTATTTCTGTGTGTGATTCTATCCCTAAGTGTACTTCTCAATCCTGTCCTGCCCTTCTGAATCCTAATTCTTTGCTGGCTGAAAGTCAAAGTAATCTAAGTACTATCACTTGGCCTTCCTAGTGTCAGCATTGTTCAGTCCTTATGAGACCCTCATGAACTCTGACACACCAAGATTTGGTACATAATTTTCCTTGAATTGGTTTTGATATTTCTAGTATAGTGTGAGCACTGCCCGGGGTTCGTGAAGCCCTCGGGAACCCTGACACACTAAAGAATTGGGCTTGGTCTGCTTACCCTTGAAACAAATGTGAATCAGTCAATGGGGTCACTATGAACACTGGCTTTTTGGAGTTATTGTGGATTAAAGGGCCTGGCCTATCCAGATATTTTTGGGCTTGCTGCAGGCTTCCTATAGACTATACACTTTACAATTTATTCATTTGATTCTGGTCTGAAATAATTATTTGTCGTAACAATTGGGGGTTATAATAAAATTGGATAATGGGTTTATTTGATATTCTGTATAAAATGGGTAGATAACATGCCTATATGTTTTTATACTATTATATGTTAGATTCATGCCCATAGGTTTTGCTTTACGCCCAGAAATTGTATGCCGAAAACTTATATAAATATTTATGTCTGCCACCGCATGTCAGATAACTTGCCTATAGGGATTTCATTCTGGCTCAAATAAGTTCTGTGAGTATATTGTCTATTCTGCTTCGCAAGACTAGATACCATGCCTATAGGAAGTACAATAATCAAGTTCAACTTGAAGCATATTGAGATCTGCTTCTATAGAGATCATAGCTATAGGTTTTTAATTAGTTGTCACACTCGCCTGGCTGACATGCATGTCTATAGTGGCAGTTTCGAAAGTAGAATACATGCCTATAGGGATAACTATCACTTGTGCCAAATATTAAAACTGGATTCAACATGGTATCTTGCTAAGTACCACTAGAAAGCATGCTTATAGGAGTAATTAAATCTGAGCATTTCTGTTGTCAACTGTCGAGAAAATCACATAGATAACTTGCCTATAGGTTTAAACGCTTATAATTGAATCAATAGGAAATTACATAATTACTTAGAAATTACTTTCATAATTTGTCAGCATGTTTAAAATCCAGAATCACGTAGAAATCATGTCTATAGGATCCTAACAACCTTAACCGTTCTGCCAATCTATTTGCG
The DNA here is from genome assembly GCA_026770625.1 of Nicotiana glauca. Lineage (NCBI taxonomy): Eukaryota > Viridiplantae > Streptophyta > Magnoliopsida > Solanales > Solanaceae > Nicotiana > Nicotiana glauca. The sequence goes on from MU730685.1 coordinate 102,358, forward strand.
TGCATTTACTGCCTGATGTGTGGAGGCTAAATTGAGCATTTATCTGCTCTTGTATGAAAAGTCCAACTAGTTTTGTATGTCCCCTAGTTTTACAATTTTGAGCAACCTAAGTTGAGTCTAGAACCATCCAAAATAGAGGTCCTAATGCATGTAGGAACATAGGTAAGGGACGGGTAGTGCACGCATAGGATACGAGTCAGAATTGATTAGATCGCTTTAGGTAAATAACTTAAAGATATAGTAATCGGGTAGCAGGAGATGATAGTATGTGCCCGCTGAATAATATGAGTAACACCCCGCCTTGTGGGAGTTACGAAGTATTATTTATGTTGCACGAGGTGATCGTTTAGGCTAAAAAACTTAGGACCCCCATCCCTATTAAATAGTTCCCTCACTTATTTATTAGACTAATTCACATAATTTAGTTCAGTCGGGACCCACAGTTGTGGACCTCGAAGAGTGCCTAGCACCTTCTCTTTGAGGTGATTTCGATCCCTTACCCGATCTTTGGTGGCGCAAACTGGTCAAACTGAGTTATTTGCAAATAGGTGCCCTAACGCACCTTAATCCTTTAGGTGGAGACTCTCTCTTTTAAAACCCTTCCTTAAAAGAGTTTTCAATGTCGAAATCTGATTTCACCAGAAAAAGGGGCGCGACAGCATGGTGACTCTGCTAGAGATTTTTAGGCTCTTACCATTACGAACTTGATTTACATGAATTAGTCTCTCTCGATATGCGTGTTTTTGTTATTTTTTGTTGTTACATGAATATCCCGCTCCTATTTTACCTTTTATTGCTACATGTACACCCTCTTCCCTATTTCCCTCTTATATGAACTCACATGCAACTCTTGGTTTAATTTGATTACAACGTATGCTTCCCCGTATTTCCTAATTATGTTCACTTGCTCCAAACTTTTAATTTTGCTATATCATGTCTCTCTCCAATCCTTATCCTTTATTTTCTTTTTTACAATTCTTTCATTATGCAAACTAACTTTTTCCCTGTTTTTCTTTCCTTCATGTCTTTACGTTTATTCAATACTGAATTTATTGCTTTCAAACATACAAAAATATTTGACAACGTGTTTTTTTATCTTTGCATAAAACATGCTCTGCATCATATTCCACTCGTGCGTATTAATACCATAGAGGCACTTGATGAGTGTCAACGCTCTTCCTAAAATCACCCGTTTTAATTTGGAAAGACTTATTTGCAATAAAACTAATCGATCATTGGTGCAATCGACACTTCCGTGCCTTTCCCTCTCAAGTAGTCCGCTTGAGGGTACCAGGATAGACTCTTTTAGAAAACCCATTCTAAAATGAATTGTGCATGCATCATATCTAAACCTAGTATGAGTTAGAACGCTGTCCGCGCAATAACTCACTAAGATAAACCTTGTCCAAAGTCCGCCAGAATTTTCATAATCCCAATAGACACAATCATTATCTGTGCAACATTTGGAGAAAATTATGTTGATCATTAACGTGAAAATAGCCAAATCTAGTGGGGAAAATGGGCTAATTTTGTTCTTTGCAGAAAATGAAGCACGAAGCTCCCAGGATCGGCATGGTCCAAAACATCTCACCACTGCTGCTGGATTTGTGGAAAATCTATTGCTGGATATGCTCGACTTGGGGAATCTGATCGATGCAGCAAAGAAGTCCAAGAATGGAGAAGGTCCCTCTGGGACCAAATAGATTAGGAATTATATTTTACTAGCTTTCTAGACCCGTTTAGGCTTTGGTTGTAATAAGGCACATGCCACTAGTGACTCTTTATCATTATTGTCATTTTAGTAGTGATTTGGTTTATTTATCATATTAATTAAATGACGCAGTTATTGGCATCAATTTTCTCCAAATATATATGTCGCTTAGGCCTACCTCGGGCACAATGAGGTCCCCAAATTAGGACGTGAATTTATAATTCCGCAGTATATGTTTAAATATCGCAAATAACCTTTTAATACTTCTTACTGACTTGTTTATCTTTTGTTTTCTTTTTCTTTATTCGTTTATTACTATCCCCTAAGGTTGGTTCGTGTATACTGGCATCATCAGCATATCATACCAGATCAAGAGGTCCTCCACCTCCTCCTCCTCCTCCAAATGATCCTAAAAGCAAGGGAAAGGTCAGAATGGATGACACAAACAATATCAGGAAAGACAATGCCACGTATGAAGATAACGCTGAAACTTAAGATGGTCGAAGCACTCCAGTACCAAATGACTTGGTTTTGCGACTGGAACAAAGATATTGGAGTTACAAGGGGAACTTGAGCAGGTCTGAAACTTGGAAAATCTCTCCCTTACCCTAAACGTCCCCGACATCAACCAACAGAACACCAAAAACCTAGCACCTCCCCAAAATACACTGAACCAGCATCCACAAAACCCTCCCGCACTTCACCAATATGTCACACCGCCTCAAGATCCCAATGCTCCACCAGTACCAGCTCCTCCACAATATCATCATCAACCAACCAGAATCCACAAACCACTACCTATCATACTCCTCAAAACGCACCACAACCTATCCCCGATCTTCAAAACTCCACCAACGACTACCACTACACCCAAATACCTGGAGTTTATCAAAACAACCCAATATATGTGGAAACCTTACCCCACACTCCTCAACAAACCCTAAACATACCTGAATCCTCCGAGAAGGACCTGTTCATCAAGAATATAGCAGAAGAACTTAAGAAGCTCACAAGTCAAGTCCAAGGTGTCGAAGGGGGTAAAGGCATTGAGGGATTGAATTATGAGGATTACAAACCCCTAAGTTATAGATATTTGATAGAACAGGTGACCCAAAGGTGCATCTAAGGACATACTGTGACAAGCTCGTAGGAGTTGGAAAGGATAAAAGGATTTTCATGAAATTATTCATGAGGAGCCTCTGTGGAGATGCCCTATCTTGGAACATCGGTCAAAATCCAAAGAAATCGGTCAATTGGGTAAACAAGGCATCAGATTTCATGGATTGGTTCAGGTTAATACAGAGAATACTACAGATGTCTTCTATATCCAGAACCTCAAGGATAAGCCAACAGAGACTTTCCATAAGTATGCTACTCGGTGGAGATCGGAAGTTGCGAAAGTAAAGCCGGCATTGGAAGAGGAGAAGATGAACAAGTTCTTTGTTCGGGCCCTTGACCCACAATACTACAAAAGGTAATGGTTATCGAGAATCACAAGTTCCCTAGCATCATTAAATTGGGAGAAAGAATTGAAGAAGGTATCAAGAGCGGAATGATAACTAATTTTGAGGCATTACAGGCTACGAATAAAGCTTTGCACCTAGGGGTATATCCAAAAAGAAAGAAGTAGGAGCCGTGATGGAGCCCAATGACCAAAATCCTCTCTCACATACCAAACCCCACCACCCACATATCAGCCTTCACCTCCCAAATACCAATAACCTACCGCCATACCATACTTATAACACACAACCTGCATACTCCCACTCCCCCACCAGCCCGCCAAATCTACAAGAAACCCAGACCTAATTTCGATCGTAGACCACCCAGACAATACACTCCTATTGCTGAACCCATTTATCAACTCTATGAAAGACTAAAGGCTACCGGTTATGTCACCCTCATTCCCGCTGTTGTTATGGAAAACTTTTCCCACTGGGTCAATCCAAACAAGACATGTGCCTATCACTTGGACATGAAAGGACACACTATTGATAAATGTCGCACTTTGAAGGATAATACCCAGACGTTGATTGACACCAAGGTTATACAAGCAAAAGAGGTTGCACCTAATGTTCGCAACAATCCCCTCCCAGATCACAAGGGCGAAGGGGTAAATACGATAGAAACTGATAAAGAATGGGATCCGGAAGGATCAATTGGACTCATTCGTGAAGGGGATGAAACCACAATACCTTCAGTCACTCTCACACCCATCATAGTGCAAATTCAACCACCAATTAAGGTTGAAATAGCCACGCCAACTCCGTTTGAGGTTAAAACAACAACGCTCTCAGCCGCACCAACTCCATTTGAGGTGGAAGTGACCACACCCTTCACTATAACGGTAGCACCCACACCGTCCTTTAACTCCAATGTTATACCAAGGGACTATGCTGCAAAAGCGCGAAGGAAAGGAAAAGGGAAAATGGAAAAAACAGATGCCGCACAAGGCATGACCAGCACCGGTAGGGTTTACACACTTGCGCATTAGGGAGGAACGAATAAAGAAGCCGATCCCAAACAACCTATCATTGAAACTGGTCCAGATGATCTTTGGAGAAAGGTACAAGTGAGGGAGTACTCTGTATTGGACTATTTGAACAAAACTCCTGCTCAGATTTCCATTCTGTCACTGCTACAAAATTTTGAAACACATAGGAATATGTTAATGAAAGTATTGAACGAAGCTTACGTGCCTAACAACATCACCAGTGGAGAGATGGCCAATATGGTAGGACAAGTATTGGAGAGCCACAAGATCACCTTTCACGAAGATGAGCTACCACCTGAAGGACTGAGTCACAATAGGTCACTGCACATCACAATACAGTTTGAGGATAAATTCATAGCTAGAGTCCTAATAGATGGGGGTTCAAGACGTCAACATTTGTCCATTGACTACTTTGAAAAGGTTGGGTAAAGATTTTCATGAAATACGAGCAAAGACTAAGAATGTGAAAGCATTTGATGGGTCTCAAAGGGCCACAATTAGAGAAATCAACCTTTGTTTGTAGATGAGACCGACTTGGTTTGATGTTAAGTTTCAAGTATTAGACATACCTGCTACGTACAATCTTTTGTGGGGAAGACCTTGGATACAAGTGTACACGCCTAACTCTAGTCCTAAAATGGATAAGCAGTCGCTGCAAATATAATCCGGTCTAAAAGTCCGGAGTCGAATCCTACAGAGAACTAAGGCTTAGTTGTATCTGTTTAATATCACCAAGAAGACAAGATTGAACAATTTTCTAAATTATAAAGATTGCGATTTATATTTCTAACTAATTAACAAGAAAATACTAGAAAGCAGTAAAATTATCAACTAACGAAACAAAGGGTTGGAGACTAAATTAAGCAAGTCTAGAGTTATGATTTCCCCAATTGTCGGAATCCTTCTAGCTATGTTCCCTACAATTTTTGCCAATGTATTCTCTACTGAACGTGAGCACTTTAGGTGTTGTAATTCTCTCACGAGCAACTACAATAATTTACTAGACATATTCTCTCGAACTACGCTAGTTAGCTTTATATACCCGCTCATTATGACCACGTCAAGGCTTTGTTATTTCTAAATTTACCTTTAAACCCAATATATTGATTTCTCACATACGTTAGGAGTGATGTTGTTCAACAACTACCAAAATATGTACTCTCTCTCGAGCATTACACGCTAAATAGGCACAGTCAATTGATGGTCATTCAATCAACAACAATAAACACGTAGTTGAACAAGTAGAGAATTCCAACGGCTCAATTATATAAAAACACAACAAGAATTTATCCTACAAAAGTTTTCATCAAAACCCTAGATAACAAATTAGCTACTCATAATAGTATGTAAAACTACAATACTAAAAGTCATAACCAACAATGAAAAATAGGAAGAGGAAAGAAAAACTCGTAGAAGAATACTCCGCCTTGCTCCTATTGTGTCTCTTTTTTTTTCCTTGTTCTAAACCCTAAAAACTTATTCTCCGCTCCTTTGGACGAACTAAACCTTTTATAGGTTGAGGGGATTGGTCTTGAACTTCCAAAAGTACCATTCAGATTTGTTTTTCCGTCTGGACTAGTGCGTTCGCGCTAAGCCAGCGCTAAGGTCTCGCTAGTTGGGTTATATTCTGTCTCCGTCCGCGTTAGGTCCGCAGTCGCAGTTTCAATCACGTTTTTTACCCTGTTCCGTTTGCAATTTGGAAAAACGTAAAACATAAAATTTGTAGCCTTTGAGTTAGCTTTACAACCATATATTGTGTAGCCCAAATGGAGTTCCGAGAAAATAGTTATATCCATTTCACTAGACAGTGCGTGATATGCCTACTCGATTCTTCGTTCGCTCTAACTATCATCCGTTGACCCCCAAACACGATCCCGACTTAATTTATTGAGCTTTTACTCAGACATTAAAGCTCCAAATCACTTGAATTCATTCCATAACATCTACATAGCTCAGAATCACTCCTACAAGGCATAAAACACACAGTTAGCGCAAGACACTAGCGATTAAAACTCAAACTCAATTAAAGTGCAGTAAATTAGAGTGTAATAAGCAACTAAAATACGTATTATAGCCTGTCATCAACACCCACACTTAAATCATTGCTCGTCCTCGAGCAATCAAACTACATTTTTTATAGACACGACTTTTTTAAACAACTCTCCTAACTCATCACACCAAGAGTATTTAAAATAGACTAAGCACAAAAGCATAACATCTTCACCTCAAGATTTGACTCATAAGTACCACGCGTTATTCACAACTGACCCACTTACTCTAACATAGAGGTCACTGACATTACCTTTCTTTCATGAATCAAGTGCCCTCATACAACACAAGAGAGTAGTTCCACAAAATAAAATTTAAGAACACTTAGGAACTCAAAATAGAAACAATTCACTCACTCTCAGAAATAACATTCATATGCCACAAAAGATGCACCATAAGCTTGCCCATAGTGTACTACTCCACTAACCGAGCTCATTCATCTATGATCAATTAGGACTTATTTGGTTCTAATGTAGGCTACAGGACGAGTATGATACATTTAGATATAAGAGTGACTACACCTCCCTAAGCACTTTAATACATATACTTTAGCATTCAAACACAATGCTTATGTCAAACCAAAACTCCACCTTCACATCAATGTATATTAGCCCATTCTTCTTTAAGCACGCTTACATCAAGAGCCACCACTTATCAATGAATTTTTTTTTACAACAATCCAACTATTTTTTTTTCTTAATTCAAGTGGCTCTTACTTTTTCAAAACAGTGTACCTTTCTCCTTATTTCATTAGTTCCACTCAAAAGCCAAACCAACCAACCCACACTTTAACCTTTACAAAGTTCACAAACAATTCAAGTGCTCATGAGAGGTTACAATGGTTGAAATAGATGGTTAATTCAAACAAATGGTAAGGCTTGTAATGTGGTTGCCAAAGAAACAAGATTACAGGCTCAAAGGGGTTAACTACGATACATAATAATTAGGCGGGTAAAATATACATATCTGGCTTAACAAACAAATGCCTATATCACTTCCAAAACTGAACAAAACTACTATTTCACTTTGCAAATACACAGGGCAAGTTCTAGGCATCAAATGCAATGCATAGTATATAACAAATTCTTACACACACATGGCACATAACTCACTCAGGATTGGTTTCATCAAGACACTCTAGTCAAAGCAGTTAAGCAAATTTAAGATCATAAAATTTAAGGTACTTGTACAAGAGTTAAAAACTTAGCCTAAGCGTTACAACCAAAGTACTCACTATTCTCAAGGCATAACAAAGTCAAGAGATATTGCTTCAATTCAAAACACAACACAATGGCTCCTACTCCCAAAAAAAACTAACTACACCTGGTTCAAACAAAACCCTTGAAAAAGAACCGCGGCACAAAGAAAAACCAAGGGGAAATTGCTACACTACCTAACAAAAGAAAATCTTTTTTTTTGGACTTAAGAACCAACTCAAAACTGTATTAATATAACAACCAATTCATCCTCAATGGGTTTCACCAAAAACTTAGATTAAAAGATTTAGCTACTCATAATAGTATGTAAAACTACAATACTAAAAGTCATAACCAACAATGAAAAATAGAAAGAGGAAAGAAAAACTCGTAGAAGAATTTCCCGCCTTGCTCCTATTGTGTCTCTTGTTTTTTTCCTTGTTGGATTAGAGATAACGATATCTCGGGTGCAATTTAAGTGAAATATAATACGAATCTAGCTAGCGTAGCTTGAGAGAGTGAGTCTAGTAAATTATCATATATGCTTGAGAGAGATTTACGGTAGCTGGAGAGTTCATGATTGATAGAGGCAACTGGGTCAAAGCTATAAGAAACATACAACCAAGGAAATCAACAACGGGGAAACCATTACCTTAGACCTTATTCCAATTGTTTACAAATCAAGCATAGTTAATTTCAGCTGTTTATTATTTTCAGCAACAACGCCAAAATTTGATCACGCCAAACTCTAGTCCTGAAAAAGATAAGCGGTCGCTGCAAATATAATCCGGTCTAAAAGTCTGGAGTCGAATCCCACATAGAACTAAAGCTTAGCTGTATCTATTTAATATCACTAAGAAGACAAGATTGAATAATTTTCTAAATTATAAAGATTGTGATTTATATTTCTAACTAATTAACTAGCAAATACTACAAAGCAGTAAAATTATCAACTAACGAAACAAAGTGTTGGAGACTAAATTAAGCAGGTCTAGAGTTATAATTTCCCCAATTGTCGGAATCCTTCTAGCTATGTTCCCTAAAATTTTCGCCAATGTATTCTCTACTGATCGTGAGCACTTTAGATGACGTAATTCTCTCTCGAGCAACTACAACAATTTACTAGACATATTCTCTCAAGCTATGCTAGTTAGCTTTATCTACCTGCTCATTATGACCACGTCAAGGCTTTGTTATTTCTAAACCTACCTTTAAACCCAATATATTGATTTCTCACATACGTTAGGAGTGACGTTGTTCAAAAACTACCTAAATATATACTCTCTCTCGAGCACTACACTCTAAATAGGCACATTCAATTGATGTCCATTCAATCAACAACAATAAACACATAGTTGAACAAGTAGAGAAATCCAACGTCTCAATTATATAAAAACACAACAAGAATTTATCCTACAAAAGGTTCCATCAAAACCCTAGATAAAAATTAGCTACTCATAATAGTATGTAAAAATACAATACTAAAATTCATAACCAACAATGAAAAATAGGAAGAGAAAAGAAAAACTCGTAGAAGAATTCCCTGCCTTGTTCCTATTGTGTCTCTTGTTTTTTTCCTTGTTCTAAATCCTAAAAACTTATTTTCCATTCCTTTGGATGAACTAAACCTTTTATAGGTTGAGGGGATTGGTCTTGAACTTCCAAAAGTACCCTTCAGATCTGTTTTTCCGTCTGGACTAGCGCATCCGCCCTAAGCCAGCGCTAAGGCCACGCTAGTTGGGTTATATTCTGTCTCCGTCCGCGTTAGGTCTACAGTCGCAGTTTTAATTGTGTTTTTTTACCCTGTTCCGTTTGAAATTTAGAAAAATTTAAAACATGAACGTTGTATCCCTTTGAGTTAGCTTTCCAACCATATATTTTGGAGCCCAAATGGAATTTTGAGAAAAAAGTTATATCCATTTTACTACACTATGCGCGATAAGCATACTCGATTCTTCGTTTGCTCTAACTATCATCCGTTGACCCCCAAACACGATCTCGGTTTAATTCCTTGAGCTTTTACTCAAACTTCAAAGCTCCAAATCACTTGAATTCATTCCATAACATCTACATAGCTCGGAATCACTCCTACAAGACAGAAAATACACAGTTAGCACAAGACACTAGCGATTAAAGCTCAAACTCAATTAAAGTGCAGTAAATTTAGAGTGTAATAAGAGACTAAAGTACGTAATTATAGCCTATAATTAACAAGTTGTTGCAGTTGTAGCTTCTACATTGCACCAAGCCGTGAAGTTCGAATGGAACTATCAGGAGGTGATCATTCATGGAGACGGAAGTAATCCCATCTACACCAATCAAACTGTACTAGTTGTCTAGAATAGAAGGAAGTTAGGTGGAGAAATGTACCATAACATCAAGCGTGTCAATACAATAGAGAAAGACAAATGGTGGAGTAATAAGATCGAATGCATACTATTATGGACAAGGTATGAACCCGGTGAAGGTCTCGATAAGAATCTCCAGGGAATCACTAAGCCAATACAACCAAAACGTCACGGTACCACCTTTGGACTTGGGTATCAGTAGACCCGGCAGGAGTACGGTGATTGGTTGCCGCCATGGCGTGGCCCATATTACCCTCTTGAACAGTCAATACCATATCTGCATCAAAAATTTCAACAGACTGGCGTGATATGGGGATATGAAGAAGATGAGGCTTTAGCTGGCCTAAGGGATCTATTTCTGGATGATGAGTACATGAACTGCAATGCAATAGTTGAGGAGGAGGAGGAAGAAGACTTCACCATCCGGAACATAGAGAAGGGAGTTGTTCTCGAAAATTGGACTGCTACACCATCCCGGGCACGTCGAGTTCCTAGGTAGCCTAGCAATTAGCATGATTTATTTTCAAGAAATTTTAAGCATTTAAGACATTTCCAGTATTTTTTTTAAGATGCATATTGTTTTGAAATAATTGCTTGAGTCATCGAGTCGTACTTGTTTTGATGTTTTCGAGATTTAATTAATGCATTGTTATTTTAGTATTCATTATTATATTTTACATTTTTCCTCTACAGCATTATTATTACTTATCCTGATGAACCAACGACGACAACACAACATAAGGATAGTGATTCAGAGGAAGTAGAAAAAGAAGATATAATCCCTGAGGAAATTGTCAGAGAAGTTGAGAATTTTGAGAATAAGCCTAGGTCCAATCCGGACGATATCGAGATAGTCAATTTAGGAGACTAAAATAGTCAAAGAAACTCGCATAAGCATTCACCTGTCACCATCAGAGAAAGAAGAGTACACCCATTTCCTGAAGGAGTATGAAGATATTTTTGCATGGTCTTATGATGATATGACTGGTCTGAGCACATCCATAGTGGCTCACAAGCTTGATTACAAATAATGGCACGAGAAGTTATTGTTCGCCTTGGATATCATACCACAGTTCGCACATCAATCAGAGCGACTCCCTACATGCTGGTTTACGGTACTGAAGTTGTTATTCCCGTCGAGGTCGAGATTCCTTCTTTGAGAATTATACAGGAAGCTGAACTTAGTAATGCAGAATGGATAAGGAGTCGCTATGAAAAATTGGCTCTTATCGATGGAAAAAGAATGAATGCAGTATGTCATGGTCAATTTTATCAGAATAGAATGTCCAGAGCTTTCACCAAAAGAGTCAAACCTAGACATTTCACGTTGGGGCAGCTGGTGTTGAAACGAATCTTCGCACATCAAGATGAAGCCAACGAAAATTTTTCACCCTACTAGCAAGGGCCTTACATGGTTTCCAGGGTACTAATAGGAGGAGCACTCATACTCACAAAAATGGACGGAGAAGTTTGTCCAAAGCCTATGAATTCGGATGCAGTCAAAAGATACTATATTTAAATTGTTTACATTTCTTCATCTGACGTAACTGAACTACGCTTGACCTGATTCCTATTTAAGATGGAATACGTAGGCAGCCCTATAGATTCGGTCACATCTCAATAAAATTTCCATTTTTCCCTACAACCAGAAATTGGGGCAGAATTTTAAGGAGGACCCTCAAACTTCCGGAGCAAGTTTAGCCGACATCATCATATGCAAGACAGTCAAAGAATAGGCTAAGTAACTGAGGCAGAATTTTGAGGAGGACCCTCAAAATTTCGGAGCAAATCCAGCAAACTTCGTCATATGTGGAACAGCCGATGAATCACTTACTAAACTGGGATAGAATTTTGAGGAGGACCCTCTAAAAGTGTCGCAGTCATTAGTTCATCTAATTTACTTGATACCACTATGTTTTTCTAAATAACTCTATACATACATATTTTTTTCGAAAACTTTATTTCTATAGCAGCCAGATGTTACCCAGGGTAACTCAAACAGGATCCCTAAAGCAAAGCAAAGCAAAACAAGCAGGTGAAGACACGAACCAACCTTCCCCCAAAAACTCATGATTTTTCTTTGGATGCAGGCATAATGAACATGACAGGAGCATTCGCAAGTACACATATACCAATACCACTATCTTCATAACGGCAAGGCCGTCAAATGTAAATATATCTCCAGCTAAGAAATATTCTGCTCCTACTTGCTATTTGTCCATTGCATGAGACTAAGCATTGTCTCAAACCTTGCATAAGGCTAAGTATTGCCTCCCCAAGTTGCATAAAGCTAAGCACTACCTTCCATTGCATGAGACTAAGCATTGTCTCGAATCTTACGTGAGTCTAAGTCCTACCTCCCCATTTGCATAAGGTTAAGCATTGCCTTCCATTGCATGATACTAAGCACTATCTCGAATCTTGCATGAGGCTAAGCCCTGCCTTCCTATTTGCATAAGGCTAAGCATTGCCTTCCACTTGCATGAGTCTAAGCCATATCTCTAACTCTTGCATAAGGCTAAGTATTGCCTCCCCAAATTGCATAATGCTAGCACTTCCCTCCATTGTATGAGACTAAGCACTGTCTCGAATCTTGCATGAGGCTAAGCCCTGCCTCCCCAAATTGCATAAGGATAAGCACTGCCTTCCATTGCATGAGACTAAGCAGTGTCTCAAACCTTGCATGAGGCTAAGCCTTGCCTCCCCATTTGCATAAGGCTAGCATTGCCTTCCATTTGCATAAGACTAAGCCCTGTCTCCTCCTCGTGCATGAAGCTAAGCCTTGACTCCCTATTTGCATAAGGCTAAGCACTGCCTTTCCTTGCATGAGACTAAGCCTTATCTCGAATCTTGCATGAGGCTAAGCTTTGCCTCCCTATTTGCATAAGGCTAAGCATTGCCTTTCCATTGCATGAGACTAAGACTTGTCTCGAATCTTGCATGAGGCTAAGCCTTGCCTCCCTATTTGCATAAGGCTAAGCACTGCCTGTCCATTGCATGAGACTAAGCCATGTTTCCTCCTCTTGCATGAGGCTAAGCCTTGCCTTCCTATTTGCATAAGGCTAAGCATTGCCTTTCCTTGCGTGAGACTAAGCATTGTCTCCCTTTCTTGCATGAGACTAAGCATTGTCTCCCTTTTTTGCATGAGACTATGCCCTGCCTCCCTATTTGAATACGGCTAAGCACTGTCATCCCTTGCATGAGACTAGGCATTGTCTCCTCTCCTTGCATGAGGTTAAGCCCTGCCTCTCCAACTGCATAAGGCTAAGCTCTGCCTTTCCTTGTCAAATACTGGATGTTACACTATCTGAAACCTAGCACTATTTTGCCTTTTTTGGGGCTAAGCTATGTCCCGATCATATGTAAGACTAAGCTCTATCTTGTTTTGCTCATATGATCCATCATCATGTCTCTATCCAAAGGCGTCATAGTCCGAAGGCATCATCCTCAGAGCTTGAAGACATCATGTCATGGCCTGAGGATCTCTCAATATTGCACATCATTATTCAAAGTCATCATGGTTTAGAGGCACCATTCTCATGGCCCGAGAACATCATTTTATGGCCTACGAATCCCTTATCTCACGATTCATGACCCAGGACGTCATGGTCTAAGGACACCATCCTCACCGTCTGAAGACAATCTTCATGGTCCAAAGGAAATTTACATTATGTTTAAATTGTCGTAATAACCTATATATTTTTGCGCGCATCATGTTTTTAGTTGATGCAGGTAACTCAGGAGGTAACCGTTCTTCGAACAGGAGCAACCTTCACTCTGGTTTATGTTCATACCATTCACACCCCGCCATTATTTCAAACGTAACTGACTCCCATCAATTGCTCGCTTTACCCTATGACCGTTCAGATATATGCCCTGTGATATCATAGCAAAATATATATGTGCTGCCCTCGATTCAGAGCAAAATATATATGAAGAGCTTTGAACAAAAATAAGAACCTTTGAAATATATAGCTTAGAAGAAGAGAAAACAAGTCTATATTGTCTTGATATGCGTGTTACAGTGTGTTTCTTGAATAAAAATTATTCACTTTATATAGTAGGAGAGTTTCATCCCTAGTATAACTCTAAGAAAGGTAAAAAAAATCTTCTTTTTCGTTAATCGCTGATCTGCTGTTGATACGGGCCGAAATCCACGCTGTGATACCCCGTTAAGCGCGGATAATTCACGGCCCTTCGTTAGTCGTGTGCAACCGTTTGGTAATGCTTTTCGAAGTCTTGGAGCTTGAACCGGATTCGAGGGGCGTCGTCTCGATGGCTCCGGTGGTAAGCATTTCGCTCGGGCCCTAGTACGAGAGGTTCCTAGCTAGCTCCGATTCTATGTAGTTATGTCCTTGCTTCATTTGCCCTCCGAAAAATCGGGGTGTTCATTAGCCCCGGGTAAAGTTGATCGTGGTAATTAGTTTGCACAGTTTGATGTAAACATCATTGCACATACTAATTGCTCAACGGCAAGTATTCATTAGCTAGTTACACACACATATAAGATTTATATCTAGCTCTTCTCCAATACTATATGTGAATTAACACAATTGAAGGTCCGATGATCACCGGTACAAGTTGTGAGAACCAATATGTTTTTAGACTTTCAATATTTGGAAAATAAAATCGAAATTCCTCTTATTGACCGATCATGACTCTTTCCAAATCGAAATTCTTGATCTCACCGTCTTTTTTTTGTAAACGATAATGTTTCCCTATAGAGTGAGTAGTGACTTTTATTTTATGAGTTCCTTCAAAATTTTAATACAATCCCAGAGTTAAAAGAAGACAAAGATATATCCGAAATAGACATTAATGTGTAATATATATACTTTATACATAGTCGATTTCTCCTTAATAAAATACACTTCTGATAGTTTCTTCAGAATCCTATGATATCAGCTACTCGTCAACAATAACAACAACAACAAAACTCATATATGAGGTCTGGGAAGGGTAGTGTGTACGTAGACCTTATCCCTATTTTATAAAGATAGAGAGGTCATTTCCGATAGACCCTCGGCTCTATCAGCTACTCGTCAACTAGGACAAATCTATTAGGACGAAGGGAAAAACTAAATACAAGAATTAAGACATGCACTAATATTATAGCTACATAATGGAGCAGGCATTTGGATTTTCATCACTAAACATGAGAGTATATTGTTCTTCCACTGGATTTAGGTGAGCAACAGCTGGATCATTAGTGGCTCTAACAAAATTGGGAGGAGCCTTCTTGTCATAAACCCCAGCTACATAAGGATGTGCCACCAGACTATATGGCACATATGGCCACAGTTCACACTTCTTTCCAGTAGCTTGTGCTGCTTTCAACACTTTCTTAGGTTCCACAATTCCTGTTACTGTTGCTTTTTGTTGCTTTAAATCCACATCCACTGATTTTGCGCCTATCCATGTCAAGAAAACCGCATTAATTTACATCTTTTAAAAGAGTTAGAAAGAATAGATAAGTCACATTGTTTTTTTCATATGATAAATATTTTCTTTTAATACTGTTGGGAAGATTTGACAAGAGGGGTTGCTCTGATGGTAAGCAACCCCTACTTCTAACCAAGAGGGAGTCTATTTGGAAATAGCCTCTCAACCCTAGGGTAGGGGTAAGGTCTGCGTACACACTAACCTCCCCAGACCCCACTAAGTGGGATTATACTGGGTCGTTGTTGTACCGTTGAGAAGATTGATAACCTCCTTCTATGCTAAAGGATTTAAGTTATATACTAAGAATAATGTAAAGATCTTTTTAGCCTATCAGGAAATTATATGTGATAGCAGAGTAATTACGTTACTGTTGTTATAAAGATACCAAATACTACTCTCTCCGTTCCAGTTTATATGAACATATTTCTTTTTTCGTCCGTTCCAAAAAGAATAAACCCTTTCTAAATTTGGAAATAATTTAGCTTAAATTTTAATTCTATCCTTAGTAAGAAGTTGTTATAACCACATAAATAATGTAGACCCATTTTTGAGTTGTTTAAGACCACAAATTCCAAAAGTTTTTATTTTTTTTTTAAACTCTGTGTCAAGTCAAATATGTTCACGTAAATTAGAATAGAAGAATTAATGTTTATCAAGAAGTTTATCTCTAATTATCATATAACTGACTGATTAAACAAATACTTTTTGCACGATTCACAAACCGTGCGTAGAGCTTAAATTCTATTTAAAGACTCTTTAATTTAATATCTTCTTTTAACTTTTAATAGCATACTCGTATAAAAGTAACATAGCATGTTAATAAAAATAATTCTTCTCTCTGCATTTCGTTCATATAAAATAAAATAGGTAGAGAGATGAGAGGAAATTCTTTAGAAAATTGCAGTACCTTTGACTCGCGAGAGAGCGTTCTTGACTTTACGAGCACAACCTTCACAGTCCATTCTAATCTTGACAGCAACAGTAGTGATCTGTTTCTTTTTCTTGTGTTTCTTGACGCTGCTAAATACTTCAGATAAGTATTCCAACGTCCCTGCAACTCCCATTTTGGCCTTAAATAAGAAAAGGATAAAGCTATAAAGTTTATAACTTTCAGGTGTATTGCAAGAAAAGAGGATACCCTAATTATTTTTTTTGAGAAGACAAGGTGACAAGATGAAAGAGCGTTTAGTTCTCTGTCTTTAAATGTTGAATGATTTGGAATGTTGAAACCGGTCTCAAGTGTGGTATATAGAGAGAGTATGGGGAAATTAAAGAATAAATATCAAGAATAAAATATAAAAAAATTGGTGTATTATATATTGCTAACTAATTATTTGTAGGAGTGGGGTCACCTAGAAACTGCAAGAAGCTTCTGTTTTTCACTTAAAAAGATATTGTTTATAGACCACAAATGTACTTTTAATGGGTGGCCTCTTAAGCAGTGTAAGATCTTGTTGCTTGATTTCATGAATGACAACATTATTTAATACTCCCCCCTGTGATGGGGTGTAATCCTTGGTTTAAAGTTAGAAACATGTAGGTTGGTCAAAATATCGGTCAAAATATCGATCGAAGTCGATCAACTTTTAAAAATATTTTTTTATTTAATTTCTTTTACGAAACCGACCAACTTTAGTCGGAATTTTTTCGTGCAAAATACAGAAAATTATTTTTGTGTCTCGCGAAATTTATTTTTCGAAAAATCGACCAACTTTGATCGATTTTTTGTTTAAAATAAATTTAAATTATTATTCGGTACCCACTGCACACTGCAACAGCACCCACACTGAAACCCCAAATTTATTGAAATGAGAAATTCAAGAAAACTCTAGTAGGCCACAAAACTGAAAACCCCTTTTCTTCCTATATTCAAGAAAGTGGAAGATTCGGAGTTGAATATGACGTACAGAAAAGAAAAGCCAATGGTGAAAGTTTGTGAGAGTAGTTTCAGAAACAGTGTGTGGCCATCACTGAAGCCATTTGTCAATGGAGGGCTCGCCGCGGTGCTTCCATTGAGTAGTGTGTATTTTTTGCAATCATGCATTTACCGCAGCTTAAACGCCATGATCAAGTCGTCCGGTCAAGAATTAATCAACCCTAAATGGCTCCATCAAACGCATTTTAATGTGTCTCAGGTTATCTCTCTTCCTCAAAAGTATTTTTAATTCTTTTAACGAAACCGACCAACTTTAGTCGGTTTTTTTTGTACAATTATGGGGGAAATTATTTTTGCGTCCCGAAAAATTTATTTTTCAAAAAAACGACTAACTTTGGTCGGTTTTTCATTTGAAATAAATTTAAATTATTATTCAAAAAACTGGCCGAAATCGATCGGTTATTTTGGCTTGTCATTTTAAAAAAACCGACCGATTTTGGTAGGGAATTTTATTTTTTAATAAAACGATCCGATATCGGTCAGTTATTTTCGCGCGAAAATGCAACCAAAGAGCATAAATAAAATAAAAGACAGTCTTAAAACAAAATACATCAATTAATGTTCTAGTGGTAGAATAGTATCCTGCCACAGTACAAGATCCCGGTTCGATTGTCGGTTTTTCAAAAAGAAAATCTATTTTGAAATTTAATTGACCGACCGAAATCAGTCGGATGGCAGTACCGATCATACGATTACTGACCTCCACGGATTGATCGGTTTTCGATCGATTTTTGCCAATTGCCGACAATATCGGTCGGTTTTGGCAGTCTGTTTTCTCCCATTTTTAGTAGTGTTATCCCATTTTGTGTGATGCATTTTGATTAGTACATAATTAAGAAAAAAAGAATTTATTTTAAATTATTATGCTAAATTATTCATAGATATTTGTATAGTTATAAATTATCATAATAACAATAAAATAAAAAAGTTAAAGTTAAATTACTTCTTGAATTAAAAAAATTTCATTCTTTTTGGAATGGAATAAAAAAGAAAATACATCACGTAAATTGAGAAAAGGAGTATATAATAGGAGCAGTCAATTTGTTGCTAAAGATATAGAAAGCATAGTTGCCATGCCACGGGAACAATTTATTTCAATGAAATATTTTTGTCTCATTAAGTTTATAGTATATGCTACTATTATTTTCGGATTAAATTTTCTTTATTTGGATTACGATTCCGTTAAACACTTTTTGAAATTCTTTTAATTACAAAACATTATGAATTAAGTACTACTACTACTACCTTTTATAGTTTCTTCAGATAAACTTTATTTCACAAATTAAGATATAACCGAATTTACACTAGAAATAATTAAACGTTTGGATTATTATACTGCAAAATATACATCATTATTTTAAACGGAAAACAAACCATATATATTATGTCTAGATTTTGAAAAGGAACAAGTACAAGAATACTTAACTTTTACCTAATAATTATTTATATCACTGGACTTTAGTAGTTAATCCTCTTTAGAAGTGTACCTAGAGATCTTTGCATACATCATCGTACCAAAATGGTTTATTTTGTAATCAGATCTTGTCTCAATAAAGAAAAGAGAATTTATAACTTGGGTTACACGAAAAGTGAAAGAATACAGTAAAGTTTTGAGATTCGTGCTTATAGATAGGGACCTCTCCAAAGTTTGAACCAAAATGTTTGTGTCGTTGACTCAGGGGCGGAGGGACGGTATTGCGGACGGGTTTGGAAGAATCTAGTAACTTTTACTTACATTATATTTTTTTATTAGAAAGTTCATTAAATATGTTTAAATATTTAATTGCGAACTCATTTACAAAATGAACTATGGTTTTATAATAAGTTTGAAATTCATAAATTTTAAATCATGACTCCGCCTTTAATTATTGTTGTCCTCGATTTTGATAGCTGCCACGCTGGAAGAGATGTTAGTGACACGTGGTAACAAGTGATATCTTAGGGTGTCGATATATTTCTAAAGAAATAAATGGGAGTGGAGCTGGTAGTTTAGGCAATTTTGTCATTATGGTTAATTGTTTGATTGATTTTTGGAATAAGACTGGACGGTGGTGCTGTACAAAATAAAGACACTTGTAAAGAGCAATAGATAACGCCACAAATTGGTCGTGGATGAAAATTACTTATAACCAACAAACAATTTATGTATTTAAATAAAGGATTAGTCTGGTAATATCACGAGAAAGTCCCAAGATACGAGTGTAAATCCCACGATTAAGCTAAGAACAAGCAAATAAATAACACAATCTAACATTGACTAAGCATGCAAGTTTAAGACAAAACGGAGTAATCAATTAAAATATTTTAGTGACTAGGCATTCCTGCGTGTTTCATATCCATGCAACCTTAAAATTGTTTAATTTTAGGAAACCTATCACAGCTTCCTCACTGTTTAAGGAACATAAGAAGAAGAAGAAGAAATAATTGACCGACCGTTAATAACGTATAGCTTTCTTGCTGGACTTGACCAACGACTAGAAAAAGGACACAGCTTGATCTTCAAATATTGCAAGAAACGGCACCGCCCAAGGAAGATAATATTTTTATTCACATTAACTTTCTGGGACCAAAAGTGGATAATATTACTTAGTCTTTTTTTTTTCAAAAAAAACAAAAAAATTGAATTCAGAGAAAGTGGATGAAGATGGGAAAAAATGTCGAATTGAGTTGCAATCCCAATCTGCAATAACAGGTAGTAGACTAGTAGTAATTACCACAACTAATTAGAGGACGACTTGTCGAATACTTTATACCCTCTTAGCCTCTTGTCGTTTTAATTTAGCCCTATTTGATGAGATATGGATGTAAGACAGTAAGCTAACTTGCTTATTCTATTATTGGTAATGAAATAAAGATTGAAGCAATAAAAAGTTAATTTGACAGAGAAAATAACACAACGAAATATAGCAATTTATATTGTTAGACTTGATTAGGAACATCGACATTCGAGATAAGGTGTGGGAGCGGTGAAGGTCAAGAATTAGGGTTGTAAGTTAGGAGGTAGTCGAGCATTTTCTTTTCAGTCCAGTAATAGTAATAGTCTAGTATGTAGTTCTATGTCTTAGATTTTTATTACTACCTCTTGTTTCTTTTGCTTTGGTTTTCCTATTATTTTGATTGTTGCTACTCCTTTTCTTTTCATTGCTTCTTTATTACTGTATTTCTTTATATTACTATGAATTTTTTGATTTTCTTGAGCCGAGGTTATATTGGAAACAGTCTCTCTACCTTCATAAGGCAGGAGTAAAGTCTACGTACTTATGGAACTACACTGGGATTTGATGAGATCTAGATTCGAAGCTATTAAAGATAGAGAAATGAGCAGAAGAAGAACAGAGGAGAAAGTAAGCAACTACTTCTCATAGCTACAGTGATAACTGTCCTAACCGAATAATGGAAAGGCACTATATATTTTATACTAACAGCCTAACTAACTAACTTCTAACTACTCTGCTAACTTAACAGATATAGACGTGTACAGCTATCAATTTATCTAACCATTCAACACCCCTCCTCAAGCTGATGGTTGAAATATATTCTTCAATCTCAGCTTGGACAGCAAGTACTCGTGTTGCACTCTTCCCAAACTTTTAGTTAAGAGATCAACATGTTGCTCTTTAGTTACATGATGTGTTTCGACCAAACCTTGTACTATTTTTTCTCGAACAAAATGACAATCAATATCTGAAAGAATTAGTTTGTTATTCTAAAGTAAGGGAAAGTGGGACTTTCCCACATCGACAATCTAAGACTCCTTTATGGGCTTTTTAAGTTCTTGTCCATTTTATATATTTGCTTAAGAATACACACTATTAAGTGTATGTGCAAATATTTTTTTATATATATATATTAAATACTTGGACTTGGACTTGGGGCTTGGGTCGGGCCAGTTATTAAATTAATAATTTTATTTTTTATTTCTATAACAGAAAATCTATTTTATTTGAATTTAAAATTCAAATAAACAAACACATTTGTTAATGAAATAAAGTGTCTTTTCAGAAAATACCTGACTTTTGCTCTATAAATAAACACGAATTTTCCTACAAAGAATATTCAGAAAATCTGCAAGTATCAATTTTGTGGCTTGTTGTATCCTGAAGAAGATTATCTGTATTTTTCCCAAATCTGTATACGACCAATAACTTCTATAAGGAAAATCGTTCTCACGCCTCAAGCCTTCTTCAATTTCGTTTTTGATTATTATTTTCTTAACAATCTTAAAGAAGTTATTTTGCTATGGAGAACATTCTGTCCACTGTTGAAAATCCAAAAGAGTTCATCAAACTCGATCGTTTCGATCGATGGATCAAACTTTACTCGCTGGAAGGACAAGATGATTGTTCTAGTGACTGCTCTGAAGATTTTTTATGTTCTTGATCCACAATTGCCTGTTGTGCCAGATCCCACCGCTAAGGATTCTGATGAAGTGAAAGCAACAAGGAAGAAACGGGAAGATGATGAACTGCTATACCGGGGACATTCTGAATACATTAACAGATCGTCTCTATGATCTGTATCAAAATTTGAAGTCTCCAAGGGAAATCTGGACGGCATTGCAAAGTGCTTATGAAAACGAGAAATGAGGTATCGATAAATTTCTATCTTTAAAGTATTTCGAATTTAAAATAGTTGATACAAATCCCATTATGGATCAGATTCATGAACTGCAAATCTTAGTTTCAAAACTAAGTGATCTTGAAGTTAAAATTCCTGATGCACTTCAAATCGGTGTTATACTTTCTAAACTGCCTTCTTCCTGGAATGACTATAGAAAGAAGATCTTGCATTCTTCTGAGAAATTGATTGTGGAACAGTTTCGAACTCACATTCAAATTGAAAGTGAGAATTGAATTTGTGATAGTTTTATGCAACCTTCAAGTTCCACAGTTAATAATGTTAGTTAGAATAATAACGGAGATGGAAACAAAAATCCGAAAGTTTCAAATAAGCCTCAATTTAAAAAGAGGAATACTTTGAAATGTCATCATTGTGGAAAGAAAGGCCACAAGATCCGTGATTGCAGGTTTAAGAAATCATGAATTAACTTTAACCATGGAAATTCTGGAAACTCGGGAAGGTCTGAAAAAGCAAAAGCAAACACAGTTGAAAGTTCTTCACAAGGCTTGGTTGCAATGGTTTCTGTAGTACCATGTAATATGGTTACAGAACTAAACATGGCTGTTGCTGCTAAGAGTCAAGACTGGTGGTTGGATTCGGGTGCCACCGTTCATGCCTGTTATGAGAAGAATATGTTCAAGACTTATGCAGAAGTGAAGGAACCCGAGAAGGTTCTCATGGGAAATCATATGACTGCAGATGTTGTAGGAAAAGGAAGTTTTGAGATCAATTTCACTTCTGCGCAAAAGCT
Organism: Nicotiana glauca; assembly: GCA_026770625.1. Classification (NCBI taxonomy): domain Eukaryota; kingdom Viridiplantae; phylum Streptophyta; class Magnoliopsida; order Solanales; family Solanaceae; genus Nicotiana; species Nicotiana glauca. Next base: position 124,905 of record MU730685.1, read on the forward strand.
AACATTGCTAAATGTGTACCATATTCCCGACATGAAGAAGAACTTGATGTCTGCTAGTTTGCTATCTAAAAGAGGCTTCAAGATAGTCATAGAATCTGATCATGTAATAATATCTAAGAATGGTTTATTTGTTGGAAAGGGCTACTGTCACGACCCCAATCCCGGTCGTGATGGCGCCCAACACAAATGCTAGGCAAGCCTGACCAATTATCACTCACAACCCAATTGCGCATCATATTACCAATTGTTTAAGTTAATTTAGCAGTTAACAAGATTGATAATCCGATAGTAAATAGAAACAACACGGAAACCAGAATAACTGTCAAAACAACTCCCAGTAGATCTGGGGTCACGAGTCTAGAGCCTCTAAATGAAACAGAATAGTAAATCCACAATAGTACATAAGTCTAGAATACGGAAGGATAAAAGGGATAAGGGGAGGAGTCGGGTCCTGCGGACGTTAGGAAGCTACCTCGACAACTCCTGAAAACTTTGGGAAGCAGCAAACAGCTCAACTAAGCTCCCGGAACACCTGAATCTGCACACATGGTGCAGGGAGTAAAG
>MU730687.1:19261-34339 GCA_026770625.1 Nicotiana glauca
CAGAATTACAAACGGACATCGATAACACTAAATTTCACATCAAGCCAAACTTATGAAATTCCTTCTAAATTGCAAGCTTCCATAATAGGCGCCAAAACGCTCCCAGGTTATCCAAAACTCGATCCGAACATACGCCCAAATCCGAAATCATCATACAAACCTGATGGAACTTTCAGATCCCAATTCCGAGGTCGTTTACTAAAAATTTCAATCCTAGTTCATTCTTTCAACTTTAAGCTTCCGAAATGAGAATTCTCTTCCCAAATCAACTCCGAATTTCCCGAAATCAAATTCCGACCACGCGTACAAGTCATAATACCTAAAATGAAGTTGTTCATGGCCTCTGACTGCTGAGCGGAGTGCTAGTACTCAGAACGACTGGTCGGGTCGTTACATTATTGATGGTCTTGGCCATTGGGGCCTTGCTTCGAATATCATTGACATAACTCGTCGTTGTCGATGGCCTTGGCCATTGGGGTATTGCTTTGGCTGTCGTCGAAGGATACCGTCGTTGTCGATGGTCTTGGCCATTGGGGCCTTGCTTTGACTGTCGTCGAAGTATTTCATCATTATCGATGGCATTGGCCATTGGGGTGTTGCTTCGACTGTCGTCGAAGTATACCGTCATTGTCGATGGTCTTGGCTATTGGTGCCTTGCTTCGACTGTCGTCGAAGTATCTCATCATTGTCGATGGCCTTGGCCATTGGGGTGTTGCTTCGACTGTCGTCGAAGTATACCGTCGTTGTCGATGGTCTTGTCCATTGGGGCCTTGCTTTGATTGTCGACGAAGTATCTCTTTGTTGTCGATGGCCTTGGCCATTGGGGTGTTGCTTCGACTATCGTCGAATTATTTCGTCGTTATCGATGGTTTTGGCCAGTGGGGCCTTTCTTCGACTGTTGTCGAAGTATTTTGTCATTGTCGATGGCCTTGACCATTGGGGTGTTGCTTCGACTGTCGTCGAAATATACCGTCATTGTCGATAGTCTTAGCCATTAGTGCCTTGCTTCGACTGTCGTCGAAGTATCTCATCATTGTCGATGGATTTGGCCGTTGGGGTGTTACTTCGACTGTCCTCGAAGTATATCATCGTGGTTCGTATGAGGTCGAACTGACATTTTGGGGGACGGCTCCTTGACACAATGGATACTAGATTCCGTTCATACAATGGAGATTAAATTATCTTCATACAATGGAGATCAGATTATCTTCATATAATGGATATCAGATCCTGTTCATACAATGGAGGTTAGATCATCTCTGTAGTCCATTTATTACTGCGACTCAGAGATCGTATCGCCGGGACAAGGTTATGAATATCATCCCGGCCTACGGGCCATCCCCTTCACCACCTTGTTAAAAAGCTTCTGGGGAAAACCCGATTTGGATAAAACCCGGGAGAGGCAAAAGAGCACCACTTATGTGATGCCTCTCAGAAGTGAAATTATTTGGGGTGGGCGACGTTCCAGTTGTTTTGGAGCAGTTACCCCTCCATAGTTTCTAGTTGGAATGCCCCTTTGTTTGCTGCTGCTATGATTTTATATGGTCCGTCCCAGTTTGTTCCTATTTTTCCTTCTTTTGGATCTTTTGATGCCTGTGTTTTGGCCTTGAGAACGTAGTCGCCAACTTTGAGTGATCGTATCTGGGCTTTCTTGTTATAGTACCTTTCTATTTGCTACTTCTGGGCTACCATATTTACGTAGGTCATGTCTCTTCGTTCTTCGGCTTTATCTAAGTCCTGTAGCCTACTTTCGTCGTTATCTTCCCCGCTCATGTTGGAGTACCTCAGGCTGGGTTCTCTGACTTTGACGGGTATGAATGTGTCAGTCCCGTAGATCAGTGAGTATGGCGTTTCTCCTGTGCTGGATTTTGATGTGGTTCGGTATGCCCACAATAATTTAGATAGTAGCTCCGGCCATAGTCCTTTAGATTCCTCGAGCTTCTTTTTCAGTATGTTTAGTATTACTTTGTTGGAGGACTCGGCTTGGCCGTTGGCAGCGGGATGGTATGGTGTGGAAAGTATCCGTTTGATGTACCATTTTTCGAAGAACTCAGTTGTCCTTTTTCCAACGAACTGAGGTCTGTTGTCGCAGATGATTTCCTTGGGGATGCCGAAGCGGCATATAATATTTTTCCATATAAAGGCGATGACTTCCTGCTCGCGTATCTGAGCATATGCTCTTGCTTCCACCCATTTAGAGAAATAGTCCGTTAAAACCAAAAGAAAGCGTACCTTTCCTCGTCCTGCTGGCAGAGGACCGACTATATCCATTACCTATTTTATGAAGGGCCATGGAGAGGTAATGGAATGAAGTCATTCTCCAGCTTGATGTATCATAGGGGCGTATTTTTGGCATTGTTTGCATCTTCAGACGTAATATGCAGCTTCTTTTTTCATAGTAGGCCAGTAGTAGCCGGCATAGATGAGGCATCGAACGAGGGCATGGTTTCCCGTATGGGCGCCGCAGTGACCCTCGTGTACTTCTTCCAGTACTTGCCTTGTTTGATGTGGTCCGAGACATTTGGCTAGGGGGCCACCAAATGTTCTCTTGTAGAGGTCATGATTTATTTGGTTGTACCGGGCTGCCTGCACCCTGAGTTTTTTGGCTTCTTTCTTGTCTTGCGGTAGTATTCCATCCTGTAAATAGGATACTAAGCGGTTACGCAAGTCCCAAGTTAGGTTCATAGAAAGTACCTCGACGTGGCCTATGGCTGAGTGGAGGAGGATGACCATGGTTTCTTTGCTGAGGTTCTTGGTGGCCGCAGCTAATTTGGCGAGGCCATCCGCTTCAATGTTCTGTGCCCTAGGAATTTGTTGGAGGCGGTATTCGTCGAACTCTGGCATTAGTTTGTGGATTTACGATTGATAATTTTGTAGTCTCTTCTCTTTGATTTGGAAAGTCCCGGTGACTTGATTCACAATGAGTTGAGAGTCACAGTGGAGGATGAGTCGTCGGGCGCCGTATTTGAGGGCTAACTTCAAACCTGCAATCACAGCTTTGTACTCGTCCTCGTTGTTAGTCATCTTAGGGAATCGTATGGACTGACGAATTATTTCGCCTATAGGGACTTCGAGGATGAGCCCAGTCCCGAGGTGTTCGAGGCAGCGTCAGTGTAGAGGATCCAGAGATCGGTATATGTGGAAGCGCAAAGCGCTTCTTGTTCCGCCTCGGGCAGTATTTCCGCGATGAAGTCAGCGACGAAATTCGCGAGCACCTGCGACTTGATGGCGGTTCGCGATTCATATGTTATGTCGTGCTTGCTTAATTCTATGGCCCATTTGGTGAGTCTACCTAAGAGCTCGGGTTTGTGCAGGATACCTCTCAGGGGGAAGGTTGTTACTACCTTTATATGGTGACATTGAAAATATGGTCTAATCTTACGTGAAGCCATGACCAGTGCCAGAGCTTAATTTTCAAGGTGAGGGTACCTTGTCTCGGCATCTATTAAAGTTTTGCTGATATAGTAAATAAGAGATTGCGTACCTTGGTTTTCACGAAATAGTACTGCGCTGACTGCGACCTCGGATACTGCCAAATACACAAGCAGACACTCACCTGGGTCTGCTTTGATGAGCAGTGGCGACGAGGACAGATACGCCTTTGACTTTCTTAGGGCATTGATACAATCCTCATTCCATTGCAACCCGTGGTCTTTTCTCAGTAAATTGAAGAACTTGTGGCACCTGTCCGGGGATCGTGAAATGAACCTTGATAAGGCGACTATTCGCCCGCTTAGCTTCTATACTTGTTTCTTGTTGGTCAGTACCTCTGGTATTGCGTCGATGGCTTTGATCTGGTCCGGGTTAACTTTAATTCCCCATTGTGACATGAGGAAGCCGAGGAATTTCCCCGAGGTTACGCCGAAGGCGCACTTCTCAGGATTTAGCTTCATCCCATACTGTCTCAATATCCCGAAGGCGTCTCTCAGATGGCTAATATGGTCCTCTTTCTTCGTTGACTTTACTAGCATGTCATCGATATAAACTTTCATGGTTTTGCCAAGCTGCTCTTTGAACATCTTGGTGACTAGACTTTGGTACGTGGCACATGCGCTCTTGAGTCCGAACGGCATCACTTTATAGCAATATATTCCTTGGTAAGTGATAAAGGTCGTATTTTCTTGGTCTTCTTCAGCCATCAAAATTTGATTATAGCCGGAGTAGGCGTCCAAGAAACTTAGTAATTCATGTCCTGTTGTTGCATCAATCAGTTGGTTGATGTGGGGCAAAGGGAAAGAATCCTTTAGGCATGCTTTTTTTAGGTCGATGAAGTCTATGCACATTCGCCACTTCCCGTTCTTCTTTTTCACCATGACTACGTTGGCGACCCATTGGGGGTATTTTGATTCTCTGATGAAACCATTTGCAAGTAATTTATCTACATCTTTGTTGATAGCCTTATTGATTGCGGTGTTGGACTTTCTCCTTACTTGTCGTACCGATGGGTAGAGTGAGTCGATGTTTAGTCTGTGCGTGGCGATATCCTTTGGGATTCCATGCATATCTGAGTGGGAGAAGGCAAACAAATCTACGTTGTTAGTTAAGAATTCACGATACTTACCTAGCTCCGAGAGGTCATGTCCTATGTAAGCTCTTTTTGTATTGTCAGCGTCGTCCAGTTTGACTGGGTTGAGGTCTTCTATAGTCGCCTTGCAGGCTTCTACGATGTCTGGGCATTCAATGGCCTCTGTTGGTGGGTCGGGCTTGATCCCCGACACGATTGATTGCTATGCTTCCGCACTTATGCCCTTCAACTATTTGGTGTGTGTGTAATCTTGGGCAATCCGATAGCACTCTTGGGCGGTGCGTGGCTCACCCCGAATGCTGAATATTCCCCATGGAGTGGGAAATTTAATCACCTGATAGAAACTTGAGGGAACGGCTCGCATGGCATGTATCCATGGTCATCCTATGATGGCATTATAAGTTGTTTCCTGGTTCATGACATGGAATGTGGTTTCCAACGTGACTCCTCCTGCTAGGACAGACAGCACTATTTCTCTGGATGTCCATTCCACTGCATTATTAAAACCCGTTAGTTTTATTCAACGTGGTATTATTTTATCCTCGAGCCTCATTTGCATTATAACTCTTAGGTGAACAATACACACACCGCTTCCGTCGTCTATCATGATTCTTTTTACATCTGTATCAGCGATGCGTAAAGTTATAACCAAGGCATCATAGTGAGAGAAAGACAAACCATCGGTATCAGACTTATCGAAGATGATACTGTCTTCGAGGTCATCATACCGTTCATGGGCGACCGTCCATTTGATTTTATGCGTGGTGGTGAACTTTATGTGGTTGATTACCGTGTCGCCACCACTGCCAATGATCATCTGTATGGTGCATGCTGGTGACGATGGTTTTGGAGGTCCTTGAGACGGGTCTCACCCCCTGGCAAAGTTGGCTCTTCCTTTGTCGCTGAGAAGCTCTTTTAGGTACCCCTGGTTCAGCATCCTGACTACTTCCTGACGCAGACCTGTGCAGTCTTCGGTTTTATGTCCTCTTTCCTGGTGGAATTCGTAGAGGACATTCGACCTCCTGGTGCTTGGGTCAGATTTCATTTTTCGCGGCCATTGCACCTTCGTGCCCAGCTTTTCCAATGCGTACACTATCTCTGAAGGAGAAACACAAAAGTTATGAGCGGATAATAACGGGGGCATACCTCTTTCACTTCGAAGGGACGTGGTGTGTCGTGGCACAACATATGTATGTCTTGGAGGGGCTGAGTTAGTTGTTTTTACATAGGTCTGATGCCTTTCTCAATTGAAACATGGGGGTTGATCCCTTCGCCCCTCGTTACGTCGATCTCTCCTTGCCTCGATCTGTACTGACGTTAGTCGCTGAATCGGGCCATTCAGATCATCCTCATCTGCCTTCACCTCGACGCAATAGGCATTGTGAATCTCTTCCCATGTGGTAGGAAAGGCTGCTACCGCCATTCCTTCTGACACGTTCGGTAGGCTCATTCTTACCCTGTTGAATCGGGCGAGGAAGTCCCGAAGTCCCGAAGTCCCTCACCCGTTGTTTGCCTGATGGCAAAAATATCGATGACCCTGGCTTCAGCTTTCTTCGCTCCTGCATGGGCGGTAGCGAATTTATCCATCATTTCCTCAATGTTGATATCGACTGTGCCGGTAGCTGTGAATACCATGTCAAGTCTCCTCCAGTCAAAGTTTTGCCAAACGTTTTTAGCAGCACGGAAGGTACTTGTTCTTTTGAATGATCATTGCTTTTTACCGCAGTGACATAATGGATCAGATGATCCTCGGGGTCCGTAGTTCCGTCGTATATTTTCAAATATGGTGGCATCTTGAAGGTTTTCGGAATGGGATGAGGTGCGGCTCCATCGCTATATGGTTGTTCAACAAATCTGCCCACATCGCGTTTTGGAAGTAGCTTGGGGGCGCTAGGCATTTTGTTCTACTCTTTCCTGGTGCTCCTTCATTTGATCGTGGAGTATTTTATTTTTGTTTTCCATTTCTTCCATTTTCTTTAAGATGGCCATGAGTTCACTGTCACCCGCAATAATGGAGGGGTGAGTGTTGCCCGTTTGTGCGATACTTGGCTCATTGGTGTTAACTGCGAATTCTGCAGTTGGTAACTCTTTGATGTTTCCTTGAGGGGATTTTTCGAGTATATTGTTCAGAGCACTCGTCAAGCATTCCTCTAGTAGATTTTTGACTCCTGGTGGTGTTTCTTTCACTGTAGTCGCGGAAGCTTCTCTTTCGTGTGAGACCGTTAGATCTCCGTGTTGAAAGGGTAAGATTCCTTCCTCCGGTGTATTCTCGGGCGTTGTATTCTCGGCATCCTGTCTGCCGGCTTCGTTGAGGGAGTTCTGGAAGTTGTTTGAGACATCTGCTATCATCTTTTGCCTCGCTCTTTCTCCGCCATTGTTAGTTTTTATGGTGTATGAGGAACAATGATCGTCCCTTTCCAGAGCCTAGATGAGAACTATGATTTTAGCTATCAAAATCCCCACAGACGGCGCCAAATTGTTTGACTCAAAAATTTTTAAACTTTTTGGACAAATCAATTAAAGATGAAGGGGTAAATCGTAGCTGAATATAATGAACTCTAAGAGGATAGCAATAAATGTATATTAATGATAGAAAGAACAAAATCAAATAATATTGCTCTTACAAGATTAATGTTATCTTTTTTCTGTTCCCCAACAAGAAAAAGATCCCCTTACACAAGGCATCCATTCCCTTATATACTAAGGATTCTCCCAATCACAGGCACGAGCACCTTAAGGAATCTTCGAAGAATATTCCCTACGTATATTAATGTACTGACGCTATTGCTGGCGCTGCCTACCGTTCCTTGTGTTGCGGTCGTACCCGGCCATACGTAGACCCATGGATTCTTCATACGTTTGTCGTGCTTGTCATGGGTTGTGGTGGATCAAATTTAGACCCATACAATACCCATATTAATTAATGTATATTTTTAACTGATTTGAAAAAATAATTTGAAATGGGTAATTAATACTGCGGGTATAAAAGGAAAAAAATGACTTTCTCTCGATATGCCAAAAGTGACAAGTAAAAGTGAAAATCTATTTTCGAAATAATGGACAAGTAAAAGTGAACGGAGGGAGTAATTGATTAACGATCTAACATTTCCTCATAAAATTTGGTTATTATATTCTTGAATCCATGTTAAGACCAATGATTTTAGGCCTGATTAACAACGAGAACTTGGGATCACGTGAATTGAATGTCATGTAGGTTTTAATTGATGGGCCAATTTATAAATTTTAAAAGTATAGGGTAAATTTATAAAATTAAAAACTAGCATATTTTTATTTTCAATTGAAAAACTGGTAATAATCAGTTTTTCAAATTTGTTTGAAAATGCATTTTCAAGTGAAATTGGTAAATTGAAAAGATATTGATAACCAAACATTGTTTTCAAAAAAAAAATTTTAAAAAAACGAAAAAATTTGTATGTCAAAACGGGCTGATAGTATAATGCGGCACTATTGTCAGACTCCGCTTTAGGCTAATGCATAAAACAACCTATCTAGTTTTTATATGTAGTTTCGTGTATATATTTCTTCCTGCTTGTGATTATTCCCCTTTTGTGAAGAGTAAAACAAGCCTACTCCATTTTTATGGTCGTCTATGCCACAGCTTCAGTCAGGGGTGTTCATAAAAATTCGAAAAATCGAACCAAACCAAAAACCAAACTAAATCGGCCAGAAAAATCGATATTTTTTGGTTTGGTTCGGTTTTGGTTTTGAATTTTAAAACCGATCAAATTTGATTTGGTTTTGGTTTTAATCAGAAAAAAATCGAACCAAACCGACTATAGGAGTAGCTATTTCAAATTTATTATTACACACACACAATATATATATATATATATATGCATACAAAGTTTCAAAAAATTTATGGTAAATATTAATAGTTTGCACTTTTAATATAGTTCTTTACTTTTACATTCTAGTTTGATTGGTAGTTTTCTTTTGTTTAGTGTAAGAATCCATTTCGTGTTAAAAATAACATATTTTTAATTGAGTCTTTAGATTATTCATCACTATTTAATTTAATTATCATCAATATATTTTGGTAAATAATAGATTTCTCAAAGGACAATTGGTTTGATAGTGTTACATTGAAAATGTGGTCGCCGGAATATGTGTTTGGTAGTGTATGTCTTATATTTGAGAAAAACCGACAAATAACCAAAAAATTTGAAAAACCGACATAAACCGAATCGAGAAAAACCGACTTAATTGGTTTGGTTCTAATATTTGAAAAACTGACTTATTTGCTTTGATTTCTTTTTAGAAAAAAACCGATCCAAACCGAACCATTAACACCCCTAGCTTCAATCTTTCACTGAACAACCTAAGGAACATTGGAGTAAATCTGTTGAAGCCCAAAAAATAAAGATAATTGTCAGAAGTGGGATTTGAACCCACGCCCTCTCTCGAAGACCAGAACTTGAGTCTGGCGCCTTAGACCACTCGGCCATCCTGACCAACTTGCTATTAGGTGTTATTATTACGGATATGTAGGCTATACTATGCTCGTGCTTCTCTCTTTTCTCCAAGTTATTGATTTGGTTTGCACCAAATTGTGCTGGCTTGTATGTAAACTGAAACAGACATATTATTCCAACAAATATTGAAGTATTTATGTTCTCCGTCTTAATAATTATTAGTTGCGCTGACTCAAATGTCAACCGAATAAGGAAACAAAAAGAGTGATCTTTTGATGTAGTATCTAACAGCTTGTTTGGATGATTGCTACCTATTGTATTTGTATCGTATTATTACTTTAAATATGATGTTTGTTATTTAAATTTTATTGTATCGTATTGTTAAATTTGTCGTTACATAACGACAAAATGTGTCACTTTATGTAACGACCAATTTGGTGTGGTTGCGTCGTTATCTTGTCTTTTTCTCTCATTTCACCCTTCATTATTATTAAATAATTTTATTTTATCATTTACCCTACCTTTTTATGTAATAAATTTAAATCGAATTATAATTTTTCTTTATAATGTTGCAAGTTTATTCTTCATATTATTGGTGCATGATATCATAAAACAACAGCAAACGATACAATCTATTCAAACATTATATTTATCAAACGATACAATACAATACAATACATTATGACACGATTATAACAACCATCCAAACAAGCTGTAAACCTCCATATGTTATTTTTCCAGTAATGTCTATGGCCACACTCATTTTTAGAGCCCAAAAGAATTGAAAAATACAAATGATTAGCAAAAGGTGAAAGTAACAATTAATCTGAGACATAACGTAAATGTGCTAATGTTCTTCTAATTCCCTATTTCCTTGCCGGTTCAGTCTTATTCTTTCTAATTAACTTAATTCTCAAATTAATTTCCTAGAATAATTAATTAGGTTGCTCTTGAAAAATGTTAGTCCATCAATTAAGCGATATTTCAAGTGAAAAGGGAATTCTTGAGATAATTACTTTTCCAACTTTTTTTGATTAATCTATTTGATGAAGTTTGTTTTTATTCTCCTCTGTAGAAAAGGGATGTATCCAGAAAATATAATACTATATCACATTCGACTATCGTTATCAAAATAAAGTGTCTAGAACTTAAGTTGTGTGTTGAGGAACAAAAGGAAAAAACTGAAAATAATTGAAAATGACCATTGTCAGAAGTGGGATTTGAACCCACGCCCTCTCACGAGGACCAGAACTTGAGTCTGGCGCCTTAGACCACTCGGCCATCCTGACATTGTTTGCTAGTTGCTTATTTTTATTTATATATAACAAAAAGGAAAGGAAAGAAATAAAAATAATGAAAAACTGAAAAGAGCTAGAAAGATGGCTTATCCCTATTAAGAGCCCGTTTGGATAAGCTGAGTTTAAATACTCCATCTATTCGAATTTATGTGAACCAATTTTTTTTTTGGTCTGTTGCAAAAAGAATGACTCATTTCTAATTTGGAAACAATTTAACTTAAACTTCCAATTCTACCCCTAATGAGAAGATTTTCTAATCACACAAATACTTTGAATCTCTTTTGACTTATTTAGGACCACAAATTTCAAAAGCCTTTCTTTTTTCTTAAACTATGTGCCCAGTGAAACATGTTCATATAAATTGGAATAGAGGGAGTAGTTGCTAAGCTTGAACTGCTGAAAAACATTTTTAGGCGTTGAAATTAATTTTTTAAATAAGCATTTACCTATTTGGATAGATGTGCTGAAATTGATAATAAGCAGTTGATATGTTTGGCAGAAAAATGCTGATAAGTTGTTCTTTTATTACAATGACTAAAATATCCTTTACAACTTTATAAAAGAAAATAAATTAAAAAGTTTCTTTGTAAAGAAAAGGATAAACAACAAATATGGAACGAAGAGAAAGTTAAGAAATTTATTTTGGTAAAAAATATTTTGTGAATTAAAAAATAGTATTAAGGATAAACTAGTAAAAGTCTTGGTCAAACTAAAAGTACTTATAAGTTGAAAAGTCATCAATTGGGGGAGACCAATTTATGACCTACACTACTGAAAAATGGTTGTATTTTGACTGCCAAAAAGGTCAAAAATCGGTCGAAAATTACGAATTTCCTACTACTTTCCGACCAAAATTGGTCGATCGGAAAACAGTTGGTCGAAAAATAATTTCTGACCGAATTCGTCGGTGATTTTCGATCAAAGTAATCGGAACATTCAAAAGGTCAGACGACCAAATCATTTTCAAATTTCTGACCAAAGTGGTAGGAATTTTACGACTGAATCAGTGGTAATAATATAAATATAAATAAATATTTATTTAAAATTAATAATAAAAATATGTAATTTTCGATCGATTCAGTCAGAAATCTAGGTAACTTTGGAAAAAACTGGGCAGCTCCATCGGAAATCAGTCAGAATTTTCTTTAAAACTGGACAGAGTTCTATTCAATATTGAGCTACCTCACATGTCAAACAATTACAATACAATAACGACAACAACCAATCAACAAATATCATCCAAACCAACAAATCCAACCATCAATACCATCTAAACCAACAAATCCATTAAACCTAACAATTTCGGGCATAAATCCATCCAAATAGTAGCTCACATTCAAGTTTAAAAACAAAACATAAAGTTGTCTCTCACAATCAAGTTTACCAATCGACCAAAACACTACACCTAAACTACTACACATCAGATTCAGTTTGTTCATCCTCATCATCAGATAGATCATGCCCAAGTTTTCTCATGAATTTTCGTATCTTAACAAATGTTTTGAATTGGAAGTCCAACTGTTGCTTCAAATCACGAATTTTTTTTCTTATATCTTCCATCTGTTCTTGATTTTGAGAAAAAGAAGAATTGGCTAAGAGTGGGTTTGGATGACATGTAGGTCGATGTACTCCAACTCCATATACTCTGCCTTTGTTTACTCTATCCACTGCCTCTATCCACAATAAAGCCATATCATCAGGTGTTGGTTCAGTTGAAGGAGGTTGTGGTTGTTGCCATTCTTCCACCCTTTTATGATAATCTTCCTGAAATAAAAACATAACTATTATGTAAATAAATTAATATTAATAACTCATAAATAATTATGAAGTTAGTATTTTACATATGTGTTTAATGCATGCGTCTCCACCCAGTGTTCTCTTGTACCATGCTTTTTTTTTATGCGTTTACTCGAAGATCTCAGTGTGACTCATATCTCTCCCTCTTTCCTTTTCCTTCATAACAAAAAGTATGAGTTAGACATTACAATTGTAAAATTTTATATGTAAAACTAAGAATTTTTTTATAAGTAATTACTAGTCTTGGTTTATGGGTCGCAAAACTAATCGAACCTCCTATATGTAACGGTCCACATTTATTGGAGGCACGATTTGGCTTTGCCTGTTCACGCTTCTTCTTCCATTCTTCGATATTTTATTTCTCAAGAAGTTTATCTCAACCATCTTCTCTTAACCACTCGGGCATTTTATCGACATTCCGATCGGCAAACTGAGTATCTTTAATCTGCTTAGCAGCCTTCTTCTCGAAAATATTATTTATTTCATTTTGCTACTGAGGATGCCATGTAAACTTTGTCTGCAATATAAAAAAGTAATATTAGATGAAGACGATAATTATTAAATAAATATAATTAATTTTTACGCTAAATTGATTTCACATTTTCTCTCTAATGTTGTATGGTATCTGCCTCCAAGAATTTTACGGCTCTTGATAAAATGACTTCATAGAATCCACAACCAAATGTATACTCTAAAAGAATGGCAAAAACCTGCATTAAAGTTAACATATATAATTAATAAACTTTTTAAAGTTTCAAAAGTTTTAATTATAAATAAATATTCATTAATGTTAACATATCTAAAAGTGCATTCAAAAATTTAAAAATAGTATAAAAACCTTCTAATCCATTCTCGTAGGGGACGATTATCAACCGATTATAATTATCATATTGTACATCCCCTCCAAGATGTCGCATGTGTCTATTAGATGGTCTAGAAGCAACACTATATGTAGCTGGGCGAGAACCTCCAATATCCAACCTAGATATGCTGGAATGGATGATGATGATGGAGCAACAAAAGACGAACCATCATGGTGACTACCATGAAAGCTCGGGGATGCAGCAGCTGGCGAGCTACCATGCTGACTATCATGAAAGCTCAGGGAACTGTCATGACCAAAATCCACTAAAGGTTGTGGTGACACCGGACACTGTTGTCAGGAAAGCCAACCAAATTACTTAATCAAATCTCGTTTGTAACACTTTTAAAATTCAGGATTTTCCTTCCATATTTAGAAATTTTTAAAGAATAAAGTCTCAAATCGAATTTAAATGCTAAACAGTTCATACAATACTTCAAACCATCCAAAAACCCGGTGTCACAAATGTATGAGCCACTATCGATAAGGAAAATAAAATACAGCATATGTCCGAAATACAGTGGACAGGGTATAAATAATAAAAATGCTGAAAGGAATTACACTAGCTGCGGGTCGTCTCGAACAATGCAGCTCACCTAGTCCCAGAGTCATCCATGCTGCTACGCAGTAGGCTGCTAGAGGTATATATACCTGTGCAATAAAAATGCACAGAAGTGTAGTATGAGTACGTAATCAATGTATACTCAGTGAGTATCCTGCCTAATCCCGAAGGAGTAGGGATGAGATGGTTAACTCTGACACTTTCTAATGGTCCAATAATTATTCATCCTTTATATATATATATATATATATATATATTAAATAGTGGATTTATTTTACAAACATGATTTTAATCCAGATAGAGGAAGTCAAGTAAACATGTAATTCTTTCATAGGAAATTTTCAGAATTTCTTATGAGTATAATCCAAATACTTTTAAGCCAAAAAAGGCAATACTAACTTAATTAAGTTCAAGGAAGCAGCACCAACATGCGCAAATCATGCCGAGGCGACGACCCACTCCAACATAAATGTAAACTGTGCACTGCCAAGGGTCGAGCGGCCCGAACCAATAGATGCATCTATTTAATCTACCGAGGCATTTGGCCCGTTCCATAAATAAACACATACCCTGCTCGCGAATCAAGCATGCGACGCAGGTACACATAAAATACATGCTCAAGTAGCCAATTAGGAATTTGTCGGGAATATTTATCCAATTAAGGCAATTTTTTTTTAACGATTCAGGAAAAATGATGTTTCACCACTTTTTAAATTCATTTACTAATCCAAGGTGATTTAGACAATTCAAGCTATCAATGGGTTCATAAATAAGCCAAATATGACATGCTTTTGGGTCCTAGACTACCCGGACAACAACATAATAGTAGCTACGCACGGACTCTCATCACCTCGTGCATATATAGCCCCCCAAATAGGAGCACATAACCAATTTAACTCACTTATGGGGTAAATTCCACCTCACAAGATTAGAAAGGAGACTCACCTTGCTCCGAAGATCCATAATCGGCATTCTACATTCTTCCGAAAGCTCGAACTAACGCACAAAACTCCAAAACTAGCCAATGGTCATACAAATCCATTAATATATGCTCAATTAAACTTTACAACCCAATTTATTACAATTTCTAACCCCAACCGAAAAGTTGAGAAAAATGCCCTCAGGCCCACGTGCCCGGAATCCGAAATTTCTCGAAGATAAAGTGTCACGACCCAATTCCCAAACCCGGTCGTGATGGCGCCTCTCGTGAAGACAAGGCCAGCCAGACCATCTCAGAAATACCACTTAAAGCAGTTAATCAGCTATATAACAGTTCGAATATGAATTAATCAGTATAAATACAACCCAATACAGCCCGACCGGGGTGTCACAAGTCACGAGCATCTAGGAGGATCCTTATTACAATTTTAAAATATATAATACATAGAGTAAAAATTTGGAGAACAAGAAGAAGAAGAATCTCGGTGTCGCGAACGCCGGCGGTCACCTTGCTTAGCTACGATAGCAATACCTTCAATCCGCTACTAACCCGCTACCGGGTGAAACAGTACCTGCAACTGCACGTGAGGTACAGGGAGTAAAGTGAGTACTTCCAACTCAGTGGTAATAAGAGAGAATAATAACTGAGCGATAAGAAAACA
>MU730688.1:10123-54143 GCA_026770625.1 Nicotiana glauca
CTTGACAATAGAAATAAACACAAAAAGAAAGAAAGATCGTTCACTGGCAATGGATAAGCACGCAAGAAACCATAGTATCATATTCCTAATCACGCTCATAACCCATTTAAATTAGCCTTATCCTTACCCATGTTTTGACAACTGAATCAACAACATGTAGCACTATATATCATACTTAACCAAATACCAATTAGTAACGGAGGAAATCACAAGCAATTAATAGTGAAACTCAACAACCACTTAATTAGACAGTAAGAGAGAGGAAGAGATGGACCTTAGGATAAAAAATCTTCTTAGCATATAAGGAACAGTGAACCCTGCTTTGTACAGGACAATTTGATTAGCCAAACTAAAGTCGACAACAAAATGCTAATAGAACCTCAACCCTAAAATCTCGTCACGCACCTCAGCTTCGACCGCGAAAGAAAACTCGACTCGATCAAAGCATCCCATCACGAATTCATCTCTCTTCTTGCAATAAATCTGATTCAAAGAGAACTCAAGATAGTTTTGGGTGTTATTTCTGAATGTGGAACTAAAAAGAAATTTGGAGTCAGAAGATTAAAATCTAAGTTTTAAAATAAAGCTGAAACTAGGTCTATGAGATTAAATGTCTTTGGTATTCTTTAGAGATTGAACTCAACCAAATCAAAAGCAGGATAGATTTTCGATTTTTCAAAGGGAAAGAAATAGGTGAGGTTCCATTTTCAAGCAGGAGACGACTATCGTTTTCTGAAGAGTGGGGGTCCTTTTAGCTGTGGCTGATTGGGATTTTTTAGTGTGTTATTTAGGTGTGCGTATTATTATATAGGGGTAGGGATTAGGTTTATATTTTGTGTATTTTGCCAATTAATCCCTAGGTCTTTTTGTATTAAGTCTTTAGGATCTTTTTATTTATTTTTTGTTCCAAAGAAGAGTCTAGAAGGGTCCCTAGACTACACAATGACTTTTTTTTTATTTTTTATTTTTAAAATAAGATAGAAATACTACACAATGCCAAAGCTAATCTTAATTAATTAAACTAGTCATGAAACTATTTTTGTGTTTTCGAAATTATATAAAGATAAAAATAATGTACTATTTTTTGTATTTTTTTTCAAAATTTATGAAAAATACATAAACTAAAATATTTTTTGTAATTTTCATTTTTATTGAACTAAAATAAAGTAAAAATGTCAAAAGTAATTGAAATAGCACTATTAGGCCTAACTTAAATATTTATACGCTAAAATATGAAAAATCTTGGGGAGGGTCAAAAATCACATGTCTACAGCTGCCCCTCTTTGACTGGAAACACGAAGAGTTTTCAGACAAAGAACGACTGGACAGTTTTTTTGACCCGACCCTTATTCGGAGGGACCGAAACTAAAAGAATAGGAGAATGTGACCGAGCCCTGGCATCTGAGCTGCCTACATATCCTTGGTTATAAAGGAATTAGGTCACGTGTAGTTCAGATGTGAGTGAGGTGACGGAGTATGCCGAGGTGGAGAGCCAGCCGAGGTGCCGTTCCGGCGAGGTTCCGGTCCGCGGTTCTGTTATTACATCAAAAATCAAAACATGAAAAAGACTAGCTAAGTCTGTCAACTACGAGTTACAAGATTCCTATCTATAAGTCTTCTGAAGCTTGATCTGGAGTCTTGAATGGTTCTTCATGCAGACTTTAGATTGAACCTTGGCGCTGGTTAGCTACAGGTGCTAGTTCATTCTTCTTCAACTTTTCGGACCAAGACCGGACATGTAGTTCTTGTGACCTCAACCATGTCTTGAGAAGCCCACATCTTTCATCAACTTCTATATTTGGATTCACTTCTTGCCTTTCTCTTTTTTTTTCCAGATCATAACTAACTTTTGTTGATCATCTCAGACTGTTGACTCGCATTCTTCCCGCAAGCCTCTTTTGTTGCTGACTTGAATTGCATTCTGAAGTGTTTTGCCATTTCTCCGAGTGATGCTTGACCGCTAAAACTTGAAATATATGCCTCTGTTCTCCAGGCGGGCTCCTGACTTCAAAACTTGAAAATATATGCCTCTGTTATACGGGCGGGCTCCCGACTTCAAAATTTGAAAATATATGCCTCTGTTATTCGGGCGGGCTCCCGACTTCAAAACTTGAAAACATATGCCTCTGTCATACGGGCGGGCTCCCGACTTCAAAACTTCAAAATATATGCATCCGTTATACGGGCGGGCTCTTGAATTCAAAACTTGAAAATACGTGCCTCTGTTATACGGGCGGGTTTCCGACTTCAAAACTTGAAAATATATGCCTCTGTTATACGGGCGGGATCCCGACTTCAAAACTTGAAAATATATGCCTCTGTTATACGAGCGGGCTCCTGAATTCAAAACTTGAAAATATATGCCTCTGTTATACGGGCGGGCTCCCGACTTCAAAACTTGAAAATATATGCCTCTATTATACGGGCGGGCTCCCGACTTCAAAACTTGAAAATAGATGCCTTTGTTATACGGGCGGGCTTCCGACTACAAAACTTGAAAATACATGCCTCTGTTATACGGGCGGGCTCCCGACTTCAAAAATTGAAAATATATGCCTCTGGTATACGGGCGGGCTCCCGACTTCAACACTTGAAAATGCATGCCTCTGTTATACGGGCGGGCTCCCGACTTCAAAACTTGAAAATAAATGCCTCTGTTATACGGGCGGGCTCCCGATTTCAACAAAATAGACAAAACAAAAAAAATCTCTTGCCCCAGTTTGGTGACTGGACATCATATTACCAGATATTAATAAGAATTTAGAAACTAAAACTTGAATTGTAATACCTCTGTTCTCCAAGCGGGCTCCTGACTGCTGAAACTTGAAATAAATGCCTCTGTTCTCCAGGAGGGCTCCTGATTGCTAAAACTTGAAATAAATGCCTCTTTTCTCCAGGCGGGCTCCTGATTGCTAAAACTTTAAAATAAATTCCTATGTTCTCCAGGCGTGCTCTTGATTGCTAAAACTTGAAACAAATGCCTGCTAAAACATGAAACAAATGCCTCTGTTCTCCAGGCGGGCTCATGATTGCTAAAACATGAAACAAATGCCTCTGTTCTCCAGGCGGGCTCCTGATTGCTAAAACATGAAATAAATGCCTCTGTTCTCCAGGCGGGCTCCTGATTGCTAAAACATGAAATAAATGCCTCTGTTCTCTAGGCGGGCTCCTGATTGCTAAAACATGAAATAAATGCCTCTGTTCTCCAAGCGGGCTCTTGATTGCTAAAACATGAAATAAATGCCTCTGTTCTCCAGGCGGGCTCCTGACTGCTAAAAACTTGAAATATATGCCTCTGTTCTCCAGGCGGGCTCCTGACTGCTAAAAACTTGAAATATATGCCTCTGTTCTCCAGGAGGGCTCCTAACTGTTAAAATTTGAAATATATGCCTCTGTTCTCCATGTGGGCTCCTGACTGCTAAAATTTGAAATAAATGCCTCTGTTCTCCAGGCGGACTCCTAATTGCTAAAACTTGAAATAAATGCCTATGTTCTCCAAGCGGGCTCCTCATTGCTAAAACTTGAAATAAATGCCTATGTTTTCCAAGCGGGCTCCTGATTGCTAAAACTTGAAATAAATGCCTCTGTTCTCCAGGCGGGCTCTTGATTGCTAAAAATTGAAATAAATGTCTTTGTTCTCTAGGCAGGCTCCTGATTGCTAAAACTTAAAACAAATGCCTCTGTTCTCGAGGCGGGCTCCTTATTTCAACAAAATAGACAAACAAAGAAAATTTCCTGCCCCAGTTTGGTAGCTGGGCACATATGTGAGTGTTAAACTGAATCGTATTGCCAAATGTTACTAAAAGTTTGAAAGCTAGGTCCTATTATCCAGGTAGGTCCTGACAACTCTTAACAAAACAACAATTTTACATCTAAGCTATGTCCTTTAAAGGTATGACTTCCACTATATCTTGTTATATAAGCAGACCTTAAAACTACGTCCCATTATCCAGGAAGGTCCTGAAAACTCCTAACAATTACGAACCTAAATTATCTCTTCTAAAGGTATTACTACCACTACATTTATTATAAAAAAGTCTTAAACTACTCCCCATTATCCAGGAGGGTCCTGACAACTTCTAGCTAAACGACAGTTTTAACCTAAGTTATATCTACTAAAGGTATGACTTCCACTATATTTTGTTATCCAAACCGACCTTAAAACTACGTCCCATTATCCAGGAGGGTCCTGAAAACTCTTAATTGAATCCCATCTTAAACATGCAAACTTACCAACTTATGCTCCTTTAGGGTACATTTATGCTAAATTATGCTACTCATGATTGTTTTGAAATTTAAACTAAATTCCATTTTCCAGGAGGGCCCTGAGAATTTCCAGTCATACCTATTTGGGTGCTGCCTTTCCTTACGGAGGGTTTCTCCGAAGCAAACGAAGCTTCTGCCCCTATTTCAATCAAAGAAAAATCTTGTCAGTTTAAAATGTGGTGGTTGGTTTGTCGCCTTGAACTTTGAGGGATATTGCTCATTCGCTTCCCATGATGACTAATTTCTACTCGAAGACCTTGCTTGTTTATGGACTAACCCCTTTCTGTGTCGTCCCCATCACATGAAATACCTTTTCTCCGTTCGGACCCAATATCTCCTATTTGTTGCATTGCATGAACTGACGCCTCCCCAACCTTTGTGTCTCACATAAATCCCAAAGCATGTTCATTGCCCCCACTCCATGTATATGATGTTCTTTCTTGACTTACCCACTGGCCTCAGCCTTGAGGTCCGTTGCTCCTTCATTTGTCATGATAACTGATTTTGATTCGAAGACCTTGCTCATTCCTTGACTAACCACTTCCTTTGTCACCCTTAACATAGAATATACCTCTTCTTCGTTCAAACCACATACCTTCTATTTGTTGCATTGCTCCTGAACTAACATTTGCCAACCTTTGTGTCTCACATGAATCCCAAAGCACGTCCATTGCCCCCACTCCGTGTATATGTTGTTCTTTCTTGACTTAACCACTGGCCTCAGCCTTGAGGTCTGTTGCTCCTTCATTTGTCATGATAATTGATTTCCATTCAAAGACCTTGCTTGTTCCTTGACTAACCAGTTACTTTGTCACCCTTAACACATAATATACCTCTTCTCCGTTCAAACCCCATACCTTCTATTTGTTGCATTGCTCCTGAACTGACATTTACCAATCTTTGTGTTTCACATGAACCCCAAAGCACGACACTTGTCACCCCTCCGTTGCGTATGCTATTCTTTCTAAGCCACTGGTTCTGTCCTTGAGGTCTACGGCTCCCTCATTTGCCATGATAACTTTGATTTCTTCTTCGAAGATTTTGTTCGTCACTGGTTTACCACCCTTTGTCAGTCCTATCACAGGAAATACCTTTGATCTATTCACCCTAATCTTTCATCTGTTGCATTGTTCATGAATTGATATATACCAAGCCCTTGCATTTCACAAGGATCCCAAAGCCTATTGATTTTTTCCAACTCAGTGTGCTTGATGTTCTTTCTTAACTTATGACGCTTTGATGTGCTAACCAGATCCCGTTTTGTGCAATTGGAAAGCTGGTGGCAAATTTTGAAGTTATTTTTCACTTGTGTTGACCCAATAGACTCAGGAAGAGGAAATAAACAAGACAAAAGGAATAGAGTACAGGACGATGGAAAGAGATGATTCCTAACAAGAAAACTACAAAGTATAAACCTATCGGATGTGGATACCAACTCTAATGACCTTGACATGCACCTGCGACTTATTCTGTCAAGCAAATCTGATGTTCAACTCTAGTCGTACCTTTAAATCATGAAACTGGGCTTCAATTCTCCGCTTACCCAATTTGAATCACAATCCTTATTCGACTTGTAGTGCCCGAGGGGTTTTCACCATCAAGTCTCTCTCATTTTGTTCTTTCTCTCAGCTTACAATCGCCTCATGGTGCCCGTGAAGGTTTTCACCGATAAGACTCTCTCATTTTTTATTTCTCTCAGCTTTCATCGCCTTGCGCTACCCGTGAGGGTTTTCATCAATAAGACTCTCTCATTCTTCATTTTCCTTATTTGGACCGGAGTGTTGCCCCTGACATGAATCACCTCTTCTTGCTCGACTCGACATTTCTTGAAGACTGATCGGAAGGTCTTTCTTTGGAACGTAATATGGGCTTTTGGATAGGGTTAGAAATAAAGGGTATCAAGGGTCCAAAACAATTCAACATAGGTTCAAAATTACAACTTTCGGAATCAGATTTCTCACAACAACCACAACTTCTGCCTAGTTTCTTTCTTGGGGACTTTTGGATTTTTATTTTAGCGCGACTAAATCTCAGAGAGAGGCTGCCTACGTATCCTTTTGGAATCAAGTCAAATGTAGTTCATGAAACCACTTTTGTTGTTGCTCTTTTCTTTTCCTTTTCTTTTTTTTCCTTTTTTTTTCTTTTCTTACTTTTGTTGTTTTTTTTCTTTTTTTCTTCCTTTTCTTCTCTCTCTTTTCATTGTTTTCTTTCTTTTTTCCCTTCACTTACTTTCCACTCTTGTGTTTATGAATTTTGTTATTGATTCCAAAAGAGGTGTATGAAAGAAAATAAATAAGGCTCAAAGGGGGTAACGAAGGATAAGGTGTTTAGATAGCAGAACAAAATGCCTTCGTCATTCCAATCTTCAAAAAATGCCAAGTACAAACAACATAATCAAACAAACCAAGGAAAACATTTGTAATATTTTTTCATTGTACCAGACTTGATAACCATATCCACAAATCCGCCTTCTATATATGTTAAACATAAAACCCCATTGGACAACACTCTCACTTTCGTTACCACGAACGACCCCTGTCAATTTGGGCAAACTTGCATTTGGCTTCAAACCGATGCGGCATGATGAATTTCAACAGTATTTCTTTACGTCCTATCTGCCCCAGTTTCACATGGTTCGGGCTTCAAATGATCTCAAAGTGTTCAAATCTGTTCTTATTTCCCTCAAGTGCCCCTATCATCTTCAAAATTGTTTCAATGTTTCATAACTAAACTAACTTTTGAGCTCAGGCTGAGAATTACGCATGCATGTCATGTCACTAGAGCCAACAGGAAAAGAATTGTAAAAAGAAAAGAGAACTAAACAAAATAAAATGGCTAGAAATAACAAAAGACCGGAATTTGCATTAAACAGACGGTGAAATGGTTTGAATAACAAAATAAGCAAAACAAACTGGGGTTACAACCCTGGAACAAACCTAGACAGCACAAAACGAGCTACTACGACTAAACAAACCAGGAACATTGAAAGGATAGAAGGGTTTGAGTCACAAGACAATATCCAGATTACAACCCTGAAATAACCCGGACAACAGAAATGACAATAAAATAAACCACCAAAACTCCACTCCGGCTGACCAAGAAATGGAGCATCTTCCCAATTACCAAGCATGACATCTTAACTACTGAGTTTCGCATCAATATTTCCAAGACCATTATCAACTTTAATCAACAAGTTCCCAAGAGGATTTGCATGCTCCCTGCCACTGTCATTGACCACAACTACCCCTTCTTGAATCATTCTTTCTATTTCCCTTTACAAAGAGCG
Source organism: Nicotiana glauca (assembly GCA_026770625.1). Classification (NCBI taxonomy): domain Eukaryota; kingdom Viridiplantae; phylum Streptophyta; class Magnoliopsida; order Solanales; family Solanaceae; genus Nicotiana; species Nicotiana glauca. Next base: position 17,676 of record MU730688.1, read on the forward strand.
ACATTCTTCAATGCTATGCCCTTGGATATTAGAGCGGTACATGCATCGAACAGTAGGATCAAAGCCTTTCGCATTTGGGTCTCGAGTATAGCCAAGGAGCGGCTCAATCAGGCCAGAATTCTTTAACTTTCCAAACAAACTTGTGTAGGATTCTACGATGGGCATGGAATTACCTTTCTGCCTTTGTTTCCCTCCATCTGAGCCCAAACTCCCTAAAGTTTTCTTCCAGTTTTTTTTCCATTTTAGATAGGGAGGAGCGGTCTAGGGTAACGCCTGATTTGTATTGAAAGCGCCAAACAAAATCTTGGGCCAGGTCGCCCAATGTATGCCACTTACGAACATCTTGATGAGTATGCCAGTCCAAAGCTACCCCAGTCAGGTTCTTACAGAAATATGCCATCATCAAGTCATCTTTCTCCCCAACAATTCTCATTTTACTGCAATAGACCCTCAGGTGGGCTACCGGATCTCCACACCCATCATACAAGTTAAATTTTGGCACTTTGAACCCCATGGGCAAGCGGTGCTTTCGAGCCCCGGTATCAACCAACTCGATTTTTTGTTGTTGTCTGCTGTTGCCTTTTGACTTTGTTTTGTAGAAAGAAATTACCACTTTAAAGCCACAAACCAACAAACTTTCTACTATGAATATAATAAAATGAAGCCATCACGTTAGCGTTAGGGCATTTAACAACAAAAATCTCACATTGCATGCAATGCACCTAGTCACAGTTATCGGTTCTAACATGACTTCGAGGGTATGAAGGTCATATGGCATCATCCCAATTTGTTCATTTCAATCCTCTCCTTCCTTTGCTTTTTCTAGCACTTCTTGGCTCGCTCATTTNTTCTACCTCTTTTTTTCCTTTCCTTTTCTTTGTTTTTCTTTTAATAAATAAAAAAAATGATTCGATCGAACCCTATGCAGGTTGCCTACGTATCAAGACCCCGCATGAATCAGATCTTTGCGTAGTTCTGGAAGAACGAAAATAAAGCAAGCAATCTAACGTTCCTCTTTTTTTTTTAATGACTACTCTGATGAAAAAAGAAGCAAATCTCATTTTTTAATTTTTTTAGGCTTAATGTTCTATGACCTATTCTAAACTCAAGTTTAACGGGCATGTTTTTTTTTCGCTTTGCTTTTTTTCTTTTGAAAGAAACACCCTACGGGAAATTATTAAGGAAAATCCCTATAAGGGAAAAAATATTTTTGACTCTTTTTTTTTTCTTGTTTTTAGGAAGAAAATCTAGAGAACAAGACACCGAAAAATATTTCGAATTTTCATTTGATATCCTGACGCCAAATTTCAAAACAAGCAATGAAAAAGATAAAATAAAACATTTTTGGATTTCAATTTTGATTGCCTAAAAAAAAAAATTCTAATGATAGATAAAGTATTTTTATCTTTTTGTACAATACCCTAAAATCCTAATGAAAAACAAAAGATTTTTTTTATTTTTCACTAATTTCCCAAAGAAACACCTCAAAAGAAAATCTTATCGGATTTTGAATTAACACCTTAAAGAAAGCTTAAAAGAAAATTCTCTTTCTTTTAAAAAATTTTGGTCCTAATATACTAAAGGAAACATAAAAATAGTTCATTTTAAGTCCTAGATATTAGTTGCCTAAAGGAAAAACAACCTCAATTTTTTTTTTTCATTTCTAAAACTAGTATTCTAAAGAAAACTTGTAACAGAAATATAAAATGCAACATTTTTTTTTGGATTTTTGAGTTACACCACACCTTTTCAAATACAAAATAAAAGTACAATAACAAAAAATTTGACATAACTTATACAAAAATAAAAAGTAAAAGACGACATAAAAATAAAATAAAAATCTCTTCAAGCAACTTCTGAATGCAGTGGCCCTGGGGTATCTGTCATGCTCAAACTCTGGTAAGTAAATCCACACCTACATGAGAACACTTAAACCAACATGTTAGACAATAACATTCCCTATTAGACACATGCAAGACATGATTGCGATTATTTTTTTTGTTGCAAAATGACTTATTTAGCCAAAAGATGGCTAAGAGTGCAAAATTTGGCTAAGACCCCGCAAAGCCAAAAGTCTAAGATTTACTAGGAAGACCGGACCCTATGTGGATTGCCTACGTATCACGCCCCGAAAGACGAGAATCAGGTATGCATAGTTCGGGCATATTGGATACGGGCGAAAATTAAAAAAAACAACTAACATAGAGAACATATATTTTTTGCTTTTCTTGAAAAATGATGAAACATGCAAAACCTTTTTGAATTTTTTTTCTCTTTTTATTTTATATTTAATTTTCTGAAAATGATGAAAAACTGTAAAATCTTTTAGAATTTTTCATGTATATATATTTTTTTTGTCTTTTCCCTTAATAAAAAATGTAACAAAAGCAAAACTAGGCCCTACTTGCTTTATTTTCACACCTCACCCTCTTTTTTCCTTTTTTTCACTTTTTCCTTTTTTTTTCTTTCTTTTTTTCATTATTTTTTTTATTTTTTCATTTACTCTCAGCTATCATTGGTCTGCCAAATGACCCTTTTACCCTCGGATAAATACAACATGTAGCACATAAGATGCATCAAGATTGTGACGATCCGACCCGTCGTCCCATGTGTTATTGCTCTGTTTCCTCCCATTTCATGCTTCTTCATGTTTCGTTATCGGCATGTGGTGTGTTAGAGTTGATTTGGATTGGTTTTGATAAGAAATGAGACACTTACTCTCTTTAAGGAAAGCTTAAATTGGAAAAGTCAACCGAATGTTGACTATTGAGTTAGAGGGTTCGGATGTGACTATTGAGTTAGAGGGTTCGGATGGAGTGCCTTATCATGTTTCGTTATCGGCATGTGGTATGTTAGAGTTGATTTGGATTGGTTTTGATAAGAAATGAGACACTTAGTCTCTTTAAGGAAAGCTTAAATTGGAAAAGTCAACCGAATGTTGACTATTGAGTTAGATGGTTTGGATGTGATTTTCAGTGATTCGGTTAGCTTCAGGGGATGATTTGTGACATAGGAGCGTGATCAGAATTTATTTTGGAGGTCCGGTGTATAATTAGGCTTGAATTGACGAGTTATTATTTTGGCAAAATCCAGTTGATAGGTGAGATTTTGACCCGAGGGTCGGAATGGAATTCCGAGAGTTGCAGTAGCTTCGTTAGGTGATTTGGGATGTGTGTGCAAAATTTCAGTTGAATCGGAGGTGTTTAGGTCGGGTTTTTGATCGAATGCGAGTTTCGGAAGTTTTGGTTGAACTTAGGCTTTGATTTGAGGAAATTTGATGATTTGATGTTAACTATAGTGTTTTGATGGTTCGACAAGTTTGAGTAAGGTATTGGGCCACATCTGTGTTTTTGGTTAAGGTCCAGGGGGCTGCGGGGTGTTTTCGGGTGGCCAACGGGGTGAAAATTGGGCTTGAGAGATTGCTGAACTTATCTGGCACCTGGTGTTTTTGCACCAGCGGTTTTGGGACCGCAGGTACGGTCTCGCAGAAGCGAGAGGGAAGGCGCGAAAGCGGAAATTGTTCTATGTCAGGTTCCGCAGAAGCGGAAGTTTGAACTGCATAGGCGGTCCCGCTGGTGCAAAATTTGGGCCGCAGAAGCGATCAAGGCCCTTAAGTGAAGGTCCGCAGAAGCGGATGCGGACCGCAGATGTGGAGGTCGCAGAAGCGACATTAGCACCGCAGAAGTGGAATTGCCTGGTCAGTTATATTTAATTCCATCTTCGCGAATTTTTGAAAGAACCCAATATTTTCACTTCGGACTTGGAGGTTTTGGTGCAAATTTTAGAGAGGGAATCAAAGGAATTCATTGAGGTAAGGAATCCTAAGCCTAAAACCTAATCCTATATGTTATTACATGAATTAAGGTTGAAAATCAAGGAAATTAGAAGTCAAAAATGGAGGTTAGGGCTTGAAACTTAAGAGAATGAAATTCTGGAGTTTGATGGAGCATTTGAGCTCGGATTTTGGTAAATTTGATATGTATAGACTCGTAGCGAGATGAGGAATCCGGTGATATAAATTTTATAATTTTTCGAGAATTAGGCCTGGGGCTCGGGTTTTGCTAGTTTCGAGATTTCTGCTATTTCTCGATTGTTTTCGATTGGGTATTATTCCTTTAGCATATTGTGATGTATTCGCTCTGATTTTGGTTAGATTCGACGCGTGTGGAGGACGATTCGAGGGGCAAAGGCGTCGCGAGTTAGAGATTTGACCGGTTCGAGGTGAGTAATACTTGTAAATGATATCCTGAGGGTTTGAAACCCAGGATTTGCACATCATAGTGCTGTATTGAGGTGACTTGCACGCCGGACATGAGTGTGGGGTAGAGCACCGTTGGGGATTGTGACTTGGTCCGTCCCGGTTGTTGATTTTTACCGCATATTTGACTGAAACTACTTGTTATCATCATAATTTGGATTGATTTCCATGTTTCGGCTTCGTGCCAACTATGTGAATCCTTCGGGGATTGATATTACTGTTTTAGCATATCTTGCATATCATTTGGTCTCAGTCCAAGGTTTTAAATACTGTTTTGCAAACTCAGCCATACTTCTAAGTTTTGAAAACTCAAATGATATTTTAAATGATATTTCGGGCTGAGAACTACTGTTTTACAAATGCCCAAGGGGCTTATGTTAATTTCTGGACTGAGCATGGATCGGGCTGTGCGCCGCAGTAGTGATTTTGAAACAGTGGTAACAATGACACTGTATGATGTAACTTGAAACAATGGTAACAATGATACTGTATGATGTAACTTGAAACAGTTGTAACAATGACACTGTATGATGTGACTTGAAACAGTGGTAACAATGACACTGTATGATGTGACTTGAAACAGTGGTAACAATGACACTGTATGATGTGACTTAAAATAGTGGTAACAATGACACTGTATGATGTAAATTGGTCAGGTAACAATGACTGACCAGGAATTAATTGATGCCACGAGATGGCTTGATATTGCGCTTGGGATGTAGGAGCCCCTCCGGAGTCTGTACATACCCCCAGTGAGCGTCGTCGACGATAAACACATGGTTGGCTCGGACTGTATGCCGCAGTGGGTACCTAAGTGTACCGGTCATATGCATTGCATTGCATTCATGCATTGGTTCCTGTTTGTACTACGTGTCATGACATCCAGCACTCTCATTTCATTGGCATCCATGCTACTTCTTGCACTGTCTATCAGATGCCCTGGTATAAATGGTTAGTGGAGTGCATTGCCCGAGGGGCTTACTTATGTGTTGACTTGCACTGTCTGATTACGCATTCGTTTGCTTAATTGTTGAAAAAGATATTTTCAAAAGAAATTTTAACTGAGCCCAAATGTTTTGTAAAGGTTTTCACGGTTTTACTGATTTCTCAAAGGATTGCACTGTTCTTTATAGCATGATGGAGTGCCTTACGTGATTTCTGCTACTCGGTTATTATTTACTTTTATTACTCATTGAGTTGGAGTACTCACTTTACTCCATGCACCTCGCGTGCAGTTGTAGGTATTTGTTACCAAGTAGCGGGTTAGAGCTGATTGAGGGTTTTGTTATCATATTTGAGCAAGGTGACCGCCGGCGTTCGTGGCACCGATCTTCGTCCTTTGGTTCCAGATTTAATTTTGTATATTATTATTGGCCCAGTAGTTGTGTTCAGTATTCTTTAGATGCTCGTGACTTGTGACACCCCGGTCGGGTTGTGTTGGGTTGTACATACTGGTTGTTATTATCGTTAAGCTGTATTAATCTATTCGTTTATGTTTAATAATTATTAAAGAGAGACGGTTTGGGTTAGTTGGTTGGCCTTGTCTTCACGAGAGGCGCTATCACGACCGTGTTTGGAAATTAGGTTATGACAAGTTGGTATCAGAGCCTAGGTTACTAGGTCTCACGAGTCATGAGCAGGTTTAGTAGAGTCTCGCGGATCGGTACGGAGACGTCTGTATTTATCCTCGAGAGGCTGTAGAACCTTTAGGAAAACTTCCTATCCTTGGAATTATTTTCGTGCGTACTTGATTCAGCTTGAGATATAACTCTTTAAATTCCTTCCACGCGTTTGTATGCGCATATTAGCGCTCAGTATCAGATGTGCCTTGATGGCTGGTTGTTATTTTCGTTAAGCTATATTAATCTATTCATTTATGTTTAATAATTGTTAAAGAGAGACGGTTTGGGTTAGTTGGCTGGCCTTGTCTTCACGAGAGGCGCTATCACGACTGTGTTTGGAAATTGGGTCGCGACAAAGATGGTCTGTTATTTTGGGTACACCTGTCATAGACGGACCCAACCCCTATGTTGAGTCCCCTAAGTCAAAATGCACATAATGCAGATAAGCGTTCCTACTAGGGATCCGACATGAGGCTGAGTTATTCTAGGTTCAAAACCTGGGTAATGTTCTAGACTGTGTACCCAAGCGGACAACTTGATTCGAGGAGGGGGCTACGTACCGGGAACCAAAAGGCCATCCAGCTTAGTAACTTGTCCGGCCTCTTTCTTACTTTAAAGTATGACGCTAATAGAATAGGGAGTCTCGACCAGCGAGCACATCCCCGGAGGTGAGAAGAGAGAGGTTTCGTAACAGTTTTATATATACAATTCAAATAATATCAAAGCGGTAAAAAGCAACATTTTACACATTAGTCCCAAACATGTAATAAAATCAGATAATAAACAAAGCCAAATACAACAATTATTCCAAGCTCGAATTCTCGAACCCTGAACCGAAGTTCTGGGTTTCCTTCCCCAGCAGAGTCGCCAGAGCTGTCATACCTCCTTTTTCACTACACCCGCAAGGGTGTAAAGGAGTTTTTCCAATTAAAGGACAATCGAAGCGGGATTTATTTATTAAAATTCAGAGTCGCCACTTGGGAGATTTATGGTGTTCCAAGTCACCGGTTGAATCCCGAATCGAGGAAACTATGACTCTGTTTAATAGCCCGCGAACTGAAAATCCGAGTAAGGAATTCTGTTAATCCGGGAGAAGGTGTTAGGCACTCCCGGGTTCCGTGGTTCTAGCACGGTCGCTCAAACTGTTATATTTAGCTTAGTTATCTGATTTTAAAACATGTTTCAACTTATGTGCTTTTTAACTTAAAACTGCTTTTATTATTATTTACAGAGAATTGCAACGTCGTGAAAATACGTCTCGAACCACGTCACATAAATGCACCCGTGGTTTTTGACACATTTCAACTTTGTTGAGATTTGGATTTGGGTCACATAAATGTACACCCGAGTTTAAGAAGGTAATAGTATTAAATGCCGGGCCTAAAGCAACTAGCGTATCATTAACTTTGTGGGAAGCCATGAAATTCGCTAAATGGCACGTCCCGTTGTCTAAATAAAAATTAATTAAGTGAGGGCCATGAGTTTTGAGATTTTATTTGGCATGGCACGCCTCAAATTATTCCAAAAGGCTTTACTCAACTAGAACATACTACAGATATCCAAAATTATTTCCTAAACTACTTTATTGAAATAGTTTTATCTACAATAATCCCAAATCAATTATAGATCATAACTTAATCAACCCCTACAAAAATTCAGATTAACAGTCGGCCTATTCACGTCATTGGCCAACAAATCACTAATACTAGTAACTGCAGCAAATTTCATGAACATCCATCTATCCATGATGCAAACATGAAGCTAATAAACCAAAATATCACACTGTATATTATTCAAATCATGTCAACCATGAAGGTTTCACATATGACCGTGGCTAAATACTTGACAATAGAAATAAACACAAAAAGAAAGAAAGATCGTTCACTGGCAATGGATAAGCACGCAAGAAACCATAGTATCATATTCCTAATCACGCTCATAACCCATTTAAATTAGCCTATCCTAACCCATGTTTTGACAACTGAATCAACAACATGTAGCACTATATATCATACTTAACCAAATACCAATTAGTAACGGAGGAAATCACAAGCAATTAATAGTGAAACTCAACAACCACTTAATTAGACAGTAAGACAGAGGAAGAGACGGACCTTAGGATAACAAATCTTCTTAGCATATACGGAGCAGTGAACCCTGCTTTGTACATGACAATTTGATTAGCCAAATTAAAGTCGGCAACAAAATGCTAATAGAGCCTTAACCCAAAAATCTCGTCACGTACCTCGGCTTCGACCGCGAAAGAAAACTCGACTCGAACAAAGCATCTCATCACGAATTCATCTCTCTTCTTGCAATAAATCTGATTCAAAGAGAACTCAAGATTGTTATGGGTGTTATTTCTGAATGTGGAACTAACAAGAAATTTGGAGTCTTAAGATGAAAATCTAAGTTTTAAAATAAAGCTGAAACTAGGTCTATGAGATTAAATGTCTTTGGTGTTCTTTGGAGATTGAACTCAACCAAATCAAAATCAGGATAGATTTTCGATTTTTCAAAGGGAAAGAAATGGGTGAGGTTCCATTTTCAAGCAGGAGACGGCTATCGTTTTCTGAAGAGTGGGGGTCCTTTTAGCTGCGGATGATTGGGATTTTTTAGTATGTGTTATTTAGATGTAGGTATTATTATATAGGGGTAGGGATTAGGTTTATATTTTGTGTATTTTGCCAATTAGTCCCTAGGTCTTTTTGTGTTAAGTTCTTAGGGTCTTTTTATTTATTTTTTGTTCCAAAGAAGAGTCTAGAAGGGTTCCTAGACTACATAATGGCTTTTTTTATTTTTTATTTTTAAAATAAGATATAAATACTACATAATTCCAAAGCTAATCTTAATTAATTAAACTAGACATGAAACTATTTTTGTGTTTTCGAAATTATATAAAGATAAAAACAAGGTACTATTTTTTGTATTTTTTCAAAATTTATGGAAAATACATAGACTAAAATATTTTTTGTAATTTTCATTTTTCTTGTACTAAAATAAATTAAAAATATCAAAATTAATTGAAATAGCACTATTAGGCCTAACTTAAATATTTACACGCTAAAATATGAAAAATCTTGGGGAGAGTCAAAAATCATATGTCTACACCAACATCGGGTCTAGTATGGCTCGTGAATTAGAGATATATATTCCTTATCATTAGATGGTGAGCATTTCTAGGAGGATTGAGCGTATGCATGCTAGGGAGAGATAGGAGAGGGAGGTCAAAAGGTCTCGAGAGTCGGGCCATTTCTCTGGTGCCCGTGCCCCAGCGGTAGGTCGTCATGGTAGGGGTTATATAAGTCATCCCATTCATTCAGGTCTTCCAGCAGCAAGTGGTGCTCCAGCTCCTTCTCGGCCTCTGGAGCCTTATTATACACCTCTGATATCTAGTGTGCCTCCTACGCGGGGTGCTTTTAGAGGTTAGTCTAGCCGACCTGGCCCAAGCCAGTCACATCAGCCATGTCCTTCCAAAGCTTACTTTAAGTGTGGTGACACACTCCATGTGGTGAGGGATTGATCTAGACTTGGACGGAGTGTGCCTCCATAGACTTCTCAGCCACAACGCGCCCCGCAGAATTCTCAGGCTATGGTAACAGCTCCAGTTGCTACCCCACCTGCTCAGCTAGCTAGAGGTAGAGGTCGGATAGGTAGAGGTTGCCCTATATAGGGAGGCCAGGACATATACTATGCTTTTCCTGCCCGTACCAAGGTTGTTGCCTTCGATTCTGTCATCACAGGTACTATATTGGTTTGTCACAGAGATGCATCAGTTCTATTCGATCTAGGCTCCACTTACTCTTATGTGTATTTTTATTTTGCTCCGTATTTGGGTGTACCTTAGGATTCTTTTAGTTCCCCTATTTATGTTTCTACTCCTGTGGGGATTCTCTTATTGTGGACCACATTTATCGGTCATGTTTGGTTGCTCTTAGTGGTTTTGAGACCATAGCCGATTTATTGTTGCTCAACATGATAAATTTTGATATTATCTTAGACATGGACTGGTTTTCACACCATTATTCTATTCTTAATTGTCATGCCAAGACCGTGACGCTAGCTATGCCAGGTGTGCCGCGTATTGAGTGGAGGGGTACTTTAGATCACACTCCCAGTAGAGTTATTTATTTTCTTAAAGCTTAGTGTATGGTTGAGAAGGGGTGTGCCACATATTTAGCCTATGTGAGAGATGTCAGTATTGATACCCCTTCAGTTGATTCAGTTCCCATAGTACGGGATTTTTTTGATGTGTTTCGAGCTGATCTTCCAGGCATGCCGCCTGATAGAGATATTGATTTTGGCATTGATCTGTTGCCGGGAACTTAGCCCATTTCTATTCCTCCGTATAGTATGGCTCCTCCCGAGTTGAAAGAGTTGAAGGATCAGTAATAGGAATTGCTTGGTAAAGGTTTTATTCGGCCCAGTGTATCACCTTGGGGTGCTCCTGTCTTGTTTGTAAAGAAAAAGGATGGTTCTATGCGTAGGTGTATTGATTATTGCCAGTTGAACAAGGTTACAGTGAAGAACCATTATCCTTTATCTCGCATTGATGATCTGTTTGACCAGCTTCAGGCGCACGAGTATTTTCGAAGATTGACTTGTGCTCAGGTTACCATCAGTTAAAGATTCGGGAGCTAGATATCGCGAAGATTGCTTTCAGGACTCGATATAGTCATTATGAGTTCCTTATTATGTCATTTGGGCTGACCAATGCCCCAACAGCCTTTGTGCATCTGATGCACAGCATATTCCGGCCATATCTTGACTTATTTGTCATTGTCTTTATTGATGACATTCTGGTGTATTCCCGGAGTCGGTAAGATCATGAGCAGCACCTGAGGACAGTGCTTCAGACTCTGAGGGAAAAGAAGTTACATGCAAAGTTCTCAAAATGTGAGTTTTGGTTGGATTCCGTGGCATTCTTAGGCCACATGGTATCGAGTGAGGGTATTCAGGTGGATCCGAAGAAGGTAGAGGTAGTGCACAGTTGGCCTAGGCCATCCTCAGCTATAGAGATTCGTAGTTTTCTTGATTTGGTGGGTTACTATTGTCATTTTGGGGAGGGGTTTTCATCGATTGCAGCCTCTAGACCAGACTGACCCAGAAGGGTGCTCCGTTCTAGTGGACGGAAGAGTGTGAGGTGAGCTTTCAGAAGCTCAAGACAACTTTGACTACAGCCCCCGTTTTGATATTGCCTACGGGTTCGGGGTCTTACAGTGTCTATTGTGTTGCCTCGAGATTTTGATGCAAGATGGTAGGGTGATTGCCTACGCGTCCATATAGTTGAAGGTGCACGAAAATAATTACCAGTCCACGACCTTGAGTTAACTGCCATTGTTCACGCCCTGAAGATTTGGCGCCATTATTTATACGGTGTGCCTTGTGAGATTTATACTGACCATCGAAGCTTGAAGCACCTGTTCAAGCAAAAGGATCTAAATTTATACCTGGGGAGGTGGTTAGAGTTGCTGAAGGACTATGATATCACTATTCTGTATCACTCGGGCAAGACCAATGTGGTGGCCGATTTTTTGAGTCGCCGGGCAGAGAGTTTAGGGAGTTTGGCTTATTTACCAGCATCGGAGAGGCCTATGGTTTAGGTCTTAGCCAGCCAGTTTGTGATATTGGATCTTTCGGAGCCCAGTCGGGTTCTAGCTTGCATGGTTTATCGGTCTTCCTTATTTGATCGTATTAGGGAGAGCCAATATAATGACCTTCATTTGGTTATCCTTAAGGACAAGGTTCAGCATGGTGATGCCAGAGATGTGACCATTGGCGAGGATGGAGTATTGAGGATGCAGGGTCAGATCTATGTACCCAATGTTGATGGGCTTCGGGAGTTGATTCTAGAGGAGGCCCACAGTTCATGGTATTCCATTCATTCAGGTGCCGCGAAGATATACCAGAATTTGAGGCAGCACTATTGGTGGATGTGGATGAAGAAAGATATAGTTGGGTTTGTAGCTCGGTGACTCAACTGTCAGTAGGTGAAGTATGAGCACCAGAGACCGGGCGGGTTGCTTCAGCAGATAGAGATTCCAGAGTGGAAATGGGAGCGGATCACCATGGACTTTGTATTTAGGCTCCCACAGACTTTGAGAAAGTTCGATGCTATTTGGGTGATTGTTGATCGGCTGACCAAGTCCGCCCACTTTATTCCTATGTGTACTATTTATTCTTCAGAGTGGTTAGCGGAGATCTATATCCGGGAGATTGTTCGTCTATATGGTATTCCAATTTCCATCATTTCAGATAGAGGTACTCAATTCACATCACGATTCTAGAGGGCTGTGATTCGTGAGTTGGGTTCTCGGGTGGAGTTGAGTACGTCATTTCACCCTCAAACGGATGGGTAGTTCGAGCGAACTATTCAGATTCTTGAGGATATGCTCCGTGTATGTGTGATTGAGTTTGGAGGGTCCTGGGATCAATTCTTGCCATTGGCGTAGTTTGTATATAATAATAGTTATCAATCCAGCATTCAGATGGCACCGTATAAGGCTTTATATTGTAGGTGGTGTAGATCTCCTGTGGGTTGGTTCGAGCTGGGTGAGGCTAGATTATTGGGCACAGACTTAGTTTAGGATGCTTTGGAGAAGGTTAAGGTGATTCAGGATAGACTCCGTATAGCCCAGTCTAGATAGAAGAGCTATGCGGACCGGAAGGTTCGTGATGTTTCCTATATGGTTAGAGAGCGGGTGCTGCTTCGAGTTTCACCTATGAAGGGCGCTATGAGATTTGGGAAGAAGGGAAAGATGAGTCCGAGGTTTATTGGCCCTGTTAAGATATTGAGGCATGTTGGGGAGGTTGCTTATGAGCTTGCCTTACCTCCCAGTGGTAGGAGTTCATCCGATATTTCATGTTTCGATACTCTGAAGGTATCACGATGATCCGTTGCACGTGTCGGATTTCAGTTCATTCAAGTTGGACAAGGATATGTCGAGGAGCTAGTGGCAATATTGGACAGGCAGGTTAGAAAGCTGAGGTCAAAGAACATTACGTCAGTGGAGGTACAGTGGCGGGGTCAGCCGGTTGAGGAGGCGACCTGGGATAACAATCAGTATATGCACAGTCATTACCCTCGTCTTTTCACTACTTCAGGTATGTCTCTATTCTTGTTCGATGACGAACAAATATTTAAGTAGGAGGATGTGACGGCCCGGCCAGTCATCTTAAGAATTTATGCCCCGATCCCCTATTAACTGCTTTCCTCATGTTTATTTCTGCTATTTGGATTTGCTGGGATGTTCGGTTTTGAGTTTCAGAGAGTTTTGGGATACTTAGTCCCTAAATGAGAGCTTAAGTGTTGGAAATTTGACAGTAGTCGGAACAGTGTGAAGATGACCTTGGGTCTATTCCGATAGTTCCATTAGCTCTGTTAGGTGATTTCGGGCTTAGAAGCGTGATCAGAATGAGTTTTGGAGGTCCGGAGTAGATTTAGGGTTGGATTGGCGAAATTGAATTTTTGGCGATTTTCGGTTGGTAGGTAAGATTTTGATATAGGAGTCGGAATGAAATTTCGGGAGTTGCAGTAGTTCTGCTTTTTCATTTGGGATGTGTGTGCAAAATTTCAGGTCATTCGGATGTGGTTTGGTTGGTTTTTTTTTTCAAAAGCGTAATTTAGAAGATTTTGGAATTCTTAGGCTTGAATATGATGCGAATTTTTAGTGTTTTGATGTTGTTTTGAGCGTTTCGAAGGTTGGAACAAGTTTGAATGAGGTTATGGGATACGTTGGTATATTTGGTTGAGGTCTCGTGAGCTTGGGGTGAGTTTTGGGTGGTCAATCGGACCATTTTATGATGTTTGGAGTTGCAGAAAATTGCAGATCAATGCTGCAGAGAAATGCCTTCGCGTTCGCGAAGGGTCATATAATGAAGCTGGGATTTAAGCCTTCATGTTTGTGAGGAAGGCTACGCATTCACGAAGGGCTGGGCATTTGTTCATCGCGTCCGCGTGAGGTGGACCACATTCGCATAGAGGAAAAGTGGTCAGCTGGGTTTGAAGTATTTTATTCATCGCATTCGCGAGAGGGGGAACGCGATCGCGAAGGGTGGTCTGAGTAAAGCATCACGTTCGCGATTGGAAGACCGCGATCACGAAAGAGGAAATTTGTCAAAGTTATTTTGTGCTTCGCGAACGCGAGGCTTTGACCGCGTTTGCGAAGAAGGATTGCAGGCTTGGGCAGAAGGTTTAAATAGTTGTCTTGTCCGCGATTTTAAGGTTTATTTCTTCCATTGTTGGTCGTTTTTGAAGAGTATTGAAGAGGGATTCTAAGGGAATCATTTGGAGGTAACATTTTTGACTGCATAACTCGTTTATATGTGATTAAAGACCTAATTAGTGGTGAAAAATTTGGAAAAAATAAGTAATTAGGGCTTGAGATTAAGAGACTTTAAAAGGGGTATTTGAGGGGTCAATTGAACTCCGATTTCAGTATTTTTGTTTTGTATAGACTCGTGGGAGTATGATGATTCTGAAAATATAAATTTTGCCTGATTTCGAGATGTGGGCCTGAGGGGCGTTTTGGTCATTTTACCTAATTTCGCGTATTAGCTTAGAATTTCTTTAAAGAATCAGTTACTTGACGTGTTATTTACAGTATGAAATTTAATTGAATAGATTTGGCCATTTGGAGTCGAGTACTCGTGGTAAGAACGTGGTCTCGGGTTATTGAGCCGGTTCGAGGTAAGTGACTTGTTTAATCTTGTGTGGGGGACTCGCCCCTTAGGATTGGTATTGTGATAATTGAAATGTCTTGTACATGAGGTGAAAAGTGCATAATAGTGCTACTTGTTGAAAATCATGTTTTCATTAAAATAGCTTTAATTGTATTTTTCCTTTCTTACTTACACTACTTAGAATTTAAGCCTGCTGTTAGCCTAGAGAAGCATGTCTAATTGACTAAATTACTCTATTTGCTTTAACTGCCTTATTTGTATTACGTGAAGCATGCTAGGTTAGAAATTATGTGTTTTTCTTTGGTATGAAGTTGAGCGTAATTGAGTATTCCTTTTTGCTATTGTTGTGTATTTTATTTTGGGACTACGGGAAGGCATCCCGGGTGATCCTCTATACGAAATTATGATTGAGCTGAGGTGCAGGATACCGAGAGATCCTTGGCACTTATATTGAGGATACCGAGAGATCCTCGGGATACCAAGAGATCCCTAGCATATATTAAGGATACCAAGAGATCCCTAGAATATATTGAGGATACTAAAAGATCCTCGGGATACTGAGAGATCCCCGATCACTATCCTTGTGTTCGTTTTAGCCTCTGTTTCAGTTATTGCGTTCCTTACTCTCTCGTATTTAAATTCTTATTGTTAGCTGTCAACTGTATTGTTTACCTTATTGCTATACCTTATATTTTCGTCTTATCTCAGTAGGGCCCTGACCTTCCTCGTCACTACCCGATCGATGTTAGGCTTGGCACTTACTGAGTACCGCTATGGTATACTCATGCCCTTTCTGCGCATGTTTTTCATGTATAGATCCAGGTACCCTGACTCAGACTTACCCTTGAGGCGAGGCGATCCTTTGGAGACTTCGAGGTATATCTGTCGGGTCCGCAAGCCGATAAGTTTCTTTCTATTCTCTCTTGTAGTGATAGCCCTTCTATCTTTACTGTTAATGTAGACATTCCGGAGTTAGAGCATTTCACTATATTCGTAGCTTGTGATTCATGGGTTTTCGGGTTTTGGGAATATGTATTAGATTTTGAGAGTTAACATTGTGTATGCCGAGCGACACTTTTAAACGTTATTTTATTACTCTATCTCTGTTTTAACTTATTTTCTTCCACAAATTTGGTTTATTTTCTGCATTTTAGGCTTATAATCGTAGAGACTAGGTGCTATCACGATAGTTCACAGAGGGCGAACCAGGGTTGTGACAATAGTCTCATAGTAACTAGGCTAGTTCCTATTGTTACATTGGCCTCTAATTATTTAGCTTGCTCTCCAAGTAATTATATAATGAATGGACATACATAATTAATAATATTTATAACACTAATTTATTATTTTTAGTTATACTTTACAAAAATTATCATTAGTAATTATATTTGAATTTTATAGCAAATTCGCCTAAAATTACTGACACAAGAGATTAATTATTTGAACTGAAATAAGAGAGAAACAACCTCTCATAGCTTAGTTAGTTACTCCACGTACTTAGTAATCGAAAGTCTTGAGTTTGACTCTCAACGAGAGCATTCTATTTTTCTAGAATACGAATACCATCGATACATGTTATGTCCTTTGTATACACCCTTGTATTTGGTCTTGGTTGTATTCATTGCGGAATAAATACAATTGACACAAATTATTGAAATTTCCATTGTCGCAAAATTATATAATTAGAACTAATAGCAGTGGATGATGTAGCATGGTTCAATGATTCTAGCATTTTTGATATGGCATATAGGATATATGTTAAAAATTATACTAAATTGCTAGAAAAGAAATTATTTTTAACCTATGTTTTCTAAATGTTAATAGATTCATGGTAAGAACCTAAAGGTCGAATCAATCAATATAAATTTTAGATTCACTTTTCTGTAATAGTGCACTCATCTTCTTGGAATCTTAGATGAAGAATTAATCCAAATAGCCACCCAACCAACTGCTTAAACTAAAAATAGCATGCGAAGGTATAATATATGCATAATTTATGAATTATATGTGCATAATTATGTATGATGAATATATATGGATTAAAAAAGTAAACAATGAATATGACATGCTATTTCCATAAACATCTCCCTCGGAAGAAAAGCCCAACAAGCATAATACATCAGAAAGTTAGAGTGAGGAAACAAGAAGAGCATGACTAGAGCGAAAGAGGCAAAAATACATCCCTTTTGAAATCAGATTTCACTATCTCTTGCTCCGACTAGTTAGGACCTTTGTCTTTTAAAATGCCGTAGAAGGTTAGGCCCAAAAATTTCACAATCTCTTAATCTGAATTAGTTACCTGTAGCCAGAGACGGATCTAGGGTTCAACTTTTAAAGTTGTTAGCGTTGAACCTATTATATTTTTAAAGTTGGGTTCATATCTACTATTTATACAATTTTAATGAATTTTTACTCCATATTAAAAGTTATGGGTTCAGTTGAACCTGTCGTCAACGCACTGGATACGCGTAGCTGAAGGTTAGACCAACAAATAGATGTATACTAGAATGTTTGACGAGGAACAAATCGATGAAAAGAAGAGTATATCAGTGTATATGTGCCTCCCTTCTTGTAGCAATGTTCATCTAAGAGTAAGAGATGTTAATTGTAAACGATTAATAAATATCTCACAAGTCCTTCATTTGTGAGTAAGACAGTTTGCTTCTCCAACCAATTATTTCCTTGAAGAATTTTTTGAATGTTGAAACTTTCTGTATCATCCGTTGTATACAATCACAATAGATATCTACATTTTCATAAAATCGCGTAGATATTGCTATATGCTACGAGTTTTTTTAAGTCTAATTAGAAGACTAAACAAGCTTGCTTTGGATTTTCTAATCCAGAACTTATCATTGCCTTCCTCCAAGCAAATTAATCTTAGTAGCTACTTGTCATCAACGGTTGCCTTTTCTTTCTCTTTTGCACATTATTCATATAGATTAAGGTAGAAACAAAGCAGTAGGAATAGTACAGTTGTAGTACAGCATAGTCAATATAGTAAGGGTAGTACATCCGAGTACCCTCAAGAACCCAAAATAGACTAGTATAAAATGGAAGTACCATCTTCATCAAGAAGTTCCCTCAAGGATTTTCGTATAATATAATGTACTTTCCATGTGAATTGCTCTTTGGATCCAGAGGGGACACTTATGCCTCTTTGTTTTAAAATGATCGTGTTCGTGCAAATTTATGCACAGACTACATGCTACCTTTCATCACCATAGGTACAGGTAACTTTGTCCACCATGATTACACAGATGAAAAAGAATCGCCAAAGCCCTAGGTTCCGAACATTTTTTACTCTCAACGGGGATGTCGCGATCGATGGGAGGCTGCTGTTAGGGTGACAACGCCATGTTCGTTGGCAAGCTAGAATTATGGAATGGAACATCAATTCCAGACACGAAAAATTGACATAGGTATGTTCGATCAGTCCTCACTTCATGCAGGGGAACCATATATGAAACTATATTTGTTTATTCACATTCTTTAGCATTCATTTCCTTATGTCTTTTAGCTTAGATCGATAACTTTTTCTGTTTGCAATTCTTTATAGAATTACAATGATGGAGTATCAACGAAGAACTAGGGGAACTTGAATTTATCTGCTATCTGTGGAAAAAAACTTGCTTATGCTAGAAATCTTGTTATCTTCCAAGTGTTTGGCTGGTAATATTCCGCCCTCTGTACAAAGTGTCTCATATCAATGCCACACATTAGAGATAAGAAAAGGAAAATGGACAAAGTATCGTTGTCGTCATTCGCAAAATATCCTACGGACTGCATAAATTTAAGTTTCTGTAAATTTAATAGGTGTAGAGAGTACCATCATACAAATATTTATTGTCACAGTAGGCGTGAACATAGTACAAATATTATAATAAATTATTCAATTTTAGATATAAGTCATAGGCGGATCTAGGATTGTAAGTTTATGGGTTCCTATCACACTTTCAAATTAAGATACAATAATAACTGAGTTCACAAATAGATATTTAATAAAAAAATTAACAAAAATACAGGATATACGTAAAAGTTACTGTGTTCCCAGGAACCCGTATATTACACTTTAGATCCGCCCCTGAATTCATGATAGCCAATAAAGTTTTAAGTTATATACACCAACCTAAACTCTTATTACTCCTATATATAAACTCAAAACGGCTATAATTACGGGATAGAGATCTTTACTTAAATAGTCGATCGAATTTGCTATTTACTTTTTCTAACTCATATATACTAGTATAAATTACCAATTATTATATATGGCTATACACGCAGATATACATAAAATATAGTACATATATTATATATCGTAGACTATTTTTTATTTAAACAGTTAGGTAGGTGGCCATTTATTAGATTAATTCTTCTTACTAAAACCCCAACCTGGGAGGAACCTGAGAAGCCAACTAATGCAAAATCTAGTCCTCCTAGAAATTCTAATTCGGCTGCCCAATACTCTTCTAATTTCCATCTCAGATAACAAATTGAGATACATCCATTTCCACGTCAGAAGATATAATCCATCTCTACCAATAGCATTCCTTCCCACCAGATAACAACTCATCATCTCACCACAAACACACACCACAAATCAAGAAAATCCATATTCCCTCTCAATCAAACACATAATATAACCTCATCATCTCTCCTTATCTTTCTTGATCTCAAGTTTTCACTTATCCAGTTACAGAAGTAACAAGAATACTGAAAAGGAAATGGCCAGTGTAACCTCTGCTGCAGTTACTATCCCATCATTCACTGGACTTAAATCCGGAACACCTTCCAAAATTAGCAATGTTGCCAAAATGGTGTCCACCAACCAAACATCCAAAATGGTAGTAAAGGCTTCACTAAAAGATGTAGGTGCAGTTGTTGTTGCTACAGCTGCAAGTGCAATACTAGCTAGTAATGCCTTAGCTATTGAAGTATTGCTTGGTGGCGATGATGGAAGTCTTGCTTTTGTTCCTGGAAACTTCAGCGTTAGCGCCGGTGAGAAAATTACGTTCAAGAACAATGCAGGGTTCCCACACAACGTTGTATTTGATGAAGATGAAATCCCAGCTGGTGTTGATGCATCTAAGATTTCAATGTCTGAAGAGGACCTTCTCAATGCACCAGGGGAGACTTACTCTGTCACTTTGAGTGAGAAAGGAACCTACAGTTTTTACTGTTCACCTCATCAGGGAGCTGGAATGGTTGGCAAAGTTACTGTTAACTAATTCTAGTTAGTCTCTTTATCATGTGTAATAGTTAGCTTGTTTCTATTCAAATCCCCTGAATCTTTTACTGTATGTCTTTTTGAGGATATAATCATAAGTTCGTGGAGTTACATAGTTCTTTATATAGCTTGGGATTTAAGAGGTTTGTGTGTTTCACAATTGAGACGGAAAACAATA
This sequence comes from Nicotiana glauca, assembly GCA_026770625.1. NCBI lineage: Eukaryota > Viridiplantae > Streptophyta > Magnoliopsida > Solanales > Solanaceae > Nicotiana > Nicotiana glauca. The sequence goes on from MU730688.1 coordinate 37,643, forward strand.
AAATTATACTACTACTAGGTAAAAAGAGGAACCTTGACGTAACCGTTAAAGTTGTTGCCATGTGAGTTCATGAGTTTGAGCCGTGTGGAAATAGTTCCCTGCTAAAATGCAGGGTAAGGCTATGTACAATAGACCCTTGTGGTCCGGCCCTTCTTCGGACCCCGTGCATATATAGAGGGAGTTTTATGCACCGGGTTGCCCTTGTCCAGTTACTAGGTAAGTTTCCTTTAATCCATTTTCACAACAATAACTAGCAAGCTTTTACCATGTGACCACGAGGTCATAGGTTTGAACCGTGGAAACAGCCTCTTGCAGAAATGCAAGATAAGGTTGCATACAATATATCCTTGTGGTCCGGTCCTTTCCCGGATTCTGGCATAGCGGGTGCTTTGTGCACCAGGCTACCCTTGCCCTACTACTAGATACGTTTCCTTTAATCCATTTTTCACAACAATAACTAGGAAACTTTTACATATAGAAACCAATTGAAAAATTATCCTCCACTTCAAAGAATGAGGTAAGGTGCACTTCATTGTAAATGGATCTTATTCTCGGTATAGTACAAATGCAGTTACTATAAACAAGGTCAGCTTGAGCAAATTAAACAACCCAAATTCAACTACTGAAAGATCTTATTGATAGAGACTGCTTGCCATTTTACACTCAAGTTGATCCACATTTGCATGAAATGAAGGCAAGAGCATAATGGTTAATCTATCAATGATTTCCTTCACCATCAACCGTACCTCTTTTCATCATAGCAACAAACTCATCATAGTTAATTTTCCCATCCTGCATAGTTAAAGCAAACCACATATATAACAGAAACCTCAAAAGAAATTAGAATATGAGATATAGCTTATCAGAAAACACGAACCTTATCTGTATCAACGTCATCAAGAATTTCATCGATTGTAGCTTCATCCCCCATTCCGTACTCGGTCATAGCATGTCTGAGCTCATCTCTTGTGATAAATCTGGTGATTCCAAAAGAAGCAGTATGATGCCGGTTAAATATCAAGTATAACTTTGAACAAACATATTTGCAAGAAAATGAGGAAGACATACCCACTACAATCCTTGTCAAAATACAGAAAAGCCTTGAACAAGTTTTCTTCTCTTTCAAGTCTGTGTCGATGCGTGGTAGCAGTAATGAACTCGATGTAATCTATACTCCCACTTTTGTCAACATCAGCCTGAAAGAGGAATAATTTGAAGGAAAAACTGAATTCTGTTATATGAAGCAGGCTTTTGTTTTAACTTTGACTGCACAAAAATTGATCTTAGGAATATCAAAAGACTGCAAAATCTTACTGCTTCCATCAGTTGCTTTATTTCTGATTCAGTGAGCTTGGATCCTAGCCTAGATAATCCAGTTTTAAGTTCTTCATATGTAATTGTACCACTTCCATCAGTATCTATGTTGCTAAACATTTGCTTAAGTCCCTTGACTTCTTCTTCTGATAAATTCTCTGCAATAACCTTTAGGCAGTAGAAACTACAGTATCAGAGAGGGGAAAAGGAGTAAGAAACTAATCAATGGACATACTATGTATCTTATTGCTTTTCTAACATGAAACTATATAATATGCATGTGAGCATAAGTCTTATTGACAATATTTCGATGACATGTTAAGCCAAGTGGTTATTACCTTAAGAGCAAGTTTTTTCATCTTGTTCATTGCTCTGAATTGCTTCATCCTGACCAAAACAGCACTATTGATAGGCTTGTCCGATGCCTCACCATCTTTCTTCAGCCATGGATGTTCTGGTTCATGTATCAAGATTCAAGTTTTGTTGCGATTTAAAAAAATTGTACAATAATTTAAAATGTGACAGCCTTGAATTATGTGTTTATATAGAAATCATTTATGAGACAGGAGCATCCCGTGAGAGATGTCACACGAGAATATGCTTCATCCTGTATCTGATATTGGGGGAAATATCCTCACCATATACTTGAGTATAAGGATTACAACTTTGAAGATTTATCGATAGAAGCTAACATTTGTATGTCCACTTACCGAGGGCTTGATCTGCAGTGATCCTTCTCTTAGGATCGACTGTCAACATTTTCTTGACAAGATCCTTTGCTGAGGCAGATATAGAAGGCCAGGGAGAGCTCTCAAGATCCAGGTGGCCTTTAAGTATCTCTTCGAATATACCTTCTTCAGTCTCTGATATACAAGAGAATTGTAAACACAAATTGTTGATCAACTAATGTTGGATGTGCGAATAAAGTTCCATATTGGAAGTTGATAAGAAACTACTCTTTATAGTAGGATGTCTTTTGGGAAACCACCTCAAAGCGGGCGATATAACACCATGTTAAGAGTGATTTTGATTTGTTTAGCCCAGAAACTAAGATGTATCATACAACTAAGCTACTGTTCTAGGCAAAAAAATCCACTTACCAGCTGAGAAAGGAGGAAAACCACTCAACAGAATGTATAAAATGACTCCAGCACTCCAGATGTCCATCTCCGTCCCATAGTTATACCGTAACACCTCAGGAGCCACATAATATGCACTTCCAACAATATCCTTATAAACTTTTCCTGTAGAATAATTCTTTAAATCTTAGTTGCAAGTTGATTGTGAGAACTAAATGATAGTAATAATCTCACTTCATGGCTAGAGCTTCAAGAAGTTTTATGTCTCTATATATCATTTACAACAGACTGGCAAGTAAACATGAAGCAACTTCTTTCTTCTCCCTTCAGGACATCTAAAAAGTTGCGCGCCACTAGTAAAGCATACTTCATATTTAGCAGTCCATAGATTGAATAGAGAAAGCATTTGAAACTGATAATACTTCCATGATCATGAACTTGGGAGCGACTTGTTAGAATAAAGACTTGAGTTTAAGTTCTACGCACCGACAGTATAAAAGATATTTACACAATTAGGTCGGTTATTAGGTAAAAATGGTATAACATGCTATCACATCTTAAAATTACTGATAGCGTTAAAAATTCTTTACACTATCAGCCTATTTAACTTAAACCCTAGAGACTTAGCTCTATACAGTAAGTAAAAAGCGTATTGCTCAAACTAGGTAATAATATATGAAATGGCATCAACAAATATGGTTGTAGACGTGATCATATGCCTCAAAATTGTGGAAAAGGGAGTAACCTGAGTAAACCATCAAAACTCAATGCGGAAGAAATTAACATTACAATATTGATTGAGAAGTAGGTTCTAACTTTTAAAGAAAGTAGTCCCTCCGTTTCAATTTATATAACACACTTTCCTTATTAGTATGTTTCACATAAACTGAAACGGAAGCAGTACTATATATTTAGAAATGGCAACTAACCTTCCTCAATGAAAACAGAGAGACCAAAATCCGTGGCCTTCAATGGAGAATCCTCAGCCTTACTAACCATCAAGAAATTCTCAGGTTTAAGATCTCTATGCATAACCCCCATAAAATTACAAACATGAACAACATTCACAATTTGCCTTCCAATATTTGCAGCTTCTTTCTCAGAATAATTTCCTTTTGCAGTAATTCGATCGAAAAGCTCACCACCAGAACACAACTCCATGACCAAATGTAGATTATTCTTGTCCTCATAAGCACCTTTGAACTCAACAATATTAGGCTGTCCACTCAAATATTGCATTATCATAATTTCCCTTCTAACATCTTCTATATCCTTGGGAGTTACAAGTTTTTTTGTGGATATAGATTTGCATGCATATTTTAATCCAGTGGATTTGTCAGTACAAAGATATGTTATTCCAAATTGACCTCGCCCAAGTTCTTTGTCAAGATCGTAAAGGGTTGTAATTTCAACGTAAGGCTTGCCCAAAATTGGTCCAATATTACTGCTATTAGTTCTTGGCATAGTATTGAAAGAAGGGATCACTGGCTTTGGAGGTTTTTCTGGTTGTTTTTGAGAAGTTATTGGTATTGAACGCCATTTTTTGAACCAGAAATCTTTAGTGAAACAAATGCCCATTTTGATTTTTTTTTTGACACAAAGGAAAATTAAAAGAAAGAGTGTGGGAAAACAGTGAGCTAAAGAATTGGAGTACGTAGTTTCAGAGTTGTGTACGAGTACTTTATATACAATTTTGGTACGGTAATGCATGTTTGGAGAGAATTTTTCTTTTTTTTTTTCCTCAAATGTTTCAAAGGAATATTTGATGACTTTTACGTTGAGCTTTAGGTGCTTTTCTTTGCTTTTGCTATGCCTCTTTGGATAATTGGATTGTTGGTTTGGTCTTGGTATCATTTTCCATTTTTTTCTTGCTTACGTTTTTTAACACTAGTGTGAAAACGTCGACAATGTTTGACCAAAAAGTATTTAAGCTTTTGTTAAACTAATTAATGAATGGAGTAGAGAATAAATCTTAGCCAAAAGTAATTAACTCTAGATCGTGACATATCGAGTATGAAAATCGGGAGAGAATTAACTAATTTAATATTTCGTGAGGTAGCTATCTTGCATTGAATGAGAACGATAAGCTTACATTCGTGGCTGGCATGGGTTACAGTAGTGTCTGAACAAAAAATGTGAAACCCTTTTTGTCGAACTAATTACTAGTAATATAGAAGGTAAATCTTAGTCAAACATAATTAAAACCAGGTCTGAACGTACAGAGTGCGGAAGTAAAAGAAATATAATAGCATGTAATATATCTTAATGTAATAAAATATACATCAAACACGAGGAATGAGCTTACATCTGTGACAAGTTTGCACCATGATCGTGGGGGCAAGGAAGGGGAAGAAAAAGAATTGTTGATAACGAAGAGATTTCTCTTGTTCACTACCATGGTGGCTGCCTAGAGCCAAAAGAACCCCCCCTCCTTTTTGGGTTCAGCCCCTCCTATATATATTAAATTTCCCTTTTGTCCAAATGGTCTTTGACCAGCGTACTTTCTGACGAATGTACACTTCATTGTTTGCTTGATCATAATGTTGTCTTATAGTGTAAACCTTTCGACATTTTGGCACCGGCGATGGCCGAGGTATTCTTTGCTGCCTGATAATGCCAAAATATGCTTTATAAAAAGACACACACGGACGTAGCAAATATAGTCTGAGTAATTCTACCCAGAGTCGAACCACAAAGAATTAACCTATCAATTACTTTTGTCGAACTTACTAAATTTACATAATCAATTTCCCCAAACTTTGTAATTCACAATTGATGATATATCTAACAACTAAACTGAAAATAAATAACAGCTGAAAGTTAACTAAGCTTGCTTGTATATAATTGGAATAAGGTCTAAGGTAATGGTTTCCCCCGTTGTTGATTTCCTTGGTTGAATATGTTTTATAACTGAGACTTAGTTGTCTCCATCAATCATGAACGCTCCGGCTATCATAAATCTTTCTCAAATAATTATGATAATTTACTAGACGCACTTTATCAAGCTACGCTAGCTAGATTCACATTACGGTTCACTTAGATTGCACCTGAGGTATCGTTATCTCTAATCCAACCTCTAAACCCTCGGTTATAACTCTCGTCTATACTCCGGGAGTGATGTTGTTCATACAATCACCTAAATACACACTCTCTCTCAAGCAGATACATACTAATAGGGGCGGATAATTGAGGGCTCTTTCAACTAACCACAATCAAAACGTAGATGAACAAATAGAGATTAACAACCAATTCAAAACTATATTAATATAACAACCAAGTCATCCCCAACGGTTCAGGTCGCCAGTTCGAGTCCCACCAGGGCCACTGGGGGCATTACAAACCGGCCGCGTCTCCAGGGCCCCGTGGAACTAACCGTGCACCCGCATTGAAACAGCGGGACCCGGTGGATACAACTAGTCGGGTTCGCAAAGAGATGCCCGGAAATCACGGTTTAAAAAAAAAAGTCATCCCCAACGGGTTTCACCAAAACCTTAGATTAAAGTATTTAGCTACTCATAACAACGTAAGATAAAACTACTAAATTATTCATAATGTAAGAATTGCAAGAAAAATAGAAGAGATAAAGAACTATGATGTTTTGGTTGATCTCTCCCATTTATTCTTCTTCCAAAAGTAATCTCCAAATAAGCCTAAACTATCTTGAGCGAGTTTCTATATCTTATAAGGGTTTTACCAAAAGTTTTCTCGAATTGACACTTTGGCCCTTAAATTTCTGGATCGTGAACAGTTCGCCGCGGCCACGGCGTGGACCGTGGCCGCGGCGTGGACTGTGGCCGACCACGGTGAAAACTGCCTGGGCCTATTTTTGTGTTTTGTCTCCGCGTTCTGCTCCGCTGTCCACCGCGGTCGCGGTGGACTTTTGTCCAGTCATTTTCTTTTGCTCTTTTGTGTTCGGGTACTTCTTGTGTGGGTGTTTTCTTTACATTATTGCCTCCAAACACTTCATGTTGCTTCCTCACATATACTATTCCCTGCGAAACCAATTAGCACAATTTAAAGCATTTTATTGGAAAATTACCTTATAAAACAACAATAAAGCATGGGCAATTAGGGTGTAAATATCAACTATATAGCCTATTATCAACACCCCACACTTAAATTATTGCTAGTCCTCGAGCAATTCACCACACTCCATCAAAATTCCTTCCCTATGCTTTTCCCTCAACGACTCACACCATGAACATTTTACAAAAGTTACACCTAGTAGTGAGCGAACTTTTACCTCAAGAATCAAATCTTTCGTACCCCGTAACATTTGAACTTACTCAAATCACTCTACACAAGAGTCAAGACGTACCTTTCCTTTGTGAATCACATGCCCTCACATCACACAAGAGAGTAGTTCCATATATAATGATAGTGATAACAATTAGGAACTAAAATAGACAGAATTCGCTCACTCTCCAAAAAGAACATTCACATGCCACAAAGATGCACCATAAGCTTGCCCGTAGTGTAGTACTCGACAAATCGAGCTCATTCAATCTTGGATCAATTAGGACTTTATTTGGTTGTAATGTAGGCTACGGGACGGGTAGGATACATTTAGATATAAGAGTGACTACACCTCCCTAAGCACTTTAATACATACATTTTAACATTCAAACCCCATACTTATGTCAAATTCAAAATTCCACCTTCACATCAATGTGAATTACCCCATTCTTCTTTAAGCACACTTACGTAAAGAGCCACCACTTATCAAGAAATTATTATTATTATTATTTTTTTCCAATTCAAGTGGCTCTTCCTTTTTCAAAACAGTGTACTTTTCTCCTTATTCAATTAGTTCCACTCAAAAGCCAAACCAACCACCCCACACTTTAACTTTTACACAATTCATAACCATTCAAGTGCTCATGAGAGGTGAAAAGGTTCAAATAGATGGTTAATTCAAACAAATGGGTAAGGCTTGTAATGTGGTTGCCAAAGAAAAAGGATTATAGGCTCAACGGGGTTAACTACGATACATAACAATTAGGTAGGTAAAATATACATATCTGGCTCAACAAAGAAATGCCTATATCACTTCTAAAACTGAATGAAGCTACTATTTTGCTTTGCAAACACACAGGGCAAGTTCTAGGCATCAAATGTACAACATGGAATACAGTAACACTCACACACACATGGCACATGACTCACTCTGGATTAGTTTATCAAGACATTCTCTTTGAGTATTCAAGTTAGGTACAAACATACAATTTTTAAGGCACTTAAATAAGATTCAACCCTTGAAGCTAAGCGCTACACTCTAGCGTCTATCGTGTTCAGATGTAAGAACACTAAGGTTTTTTTTCCTTCAATTTTAAGCTCGTCGCCCATTAATCCTAACCTAAAACAAAAAACAAAAAATCTACCTATATTTGGTTCAAGCTAAACCCTTGGAAAAGAACCGTGGCCCAAAGAAAAACCAAGGGGGAGTTACTACACTACCTAAAAAAAATAAAATCTTCTTGGTATTTTCTCTAGACTAACTTCCCTCAAGAAAATTGTCTAAAGGATCCGTCATCAGGAAGAGTCTCTATATTCCATTTTTTCCTCGACTTAGTCCCTCAAGAACCCCGTCGAAAGAGATCCATCGTGGACAAGTCACTTACTATTTTAACTTTCCTAAAGAACTGTTACTCTATCTCTAAAGCAATTAACGCAAAACAAAACCAAGAACAACAAACAATTAATTTTTACAAGTACAAACGTACAACGAAGTTTTCCCCACCCCACACTTAAAATGAAGACATGTCCCCATGGCTCGACAATATAAAAAGCACTGAGGTAAAGGAACTTCCCTGAAGAATCACTCTTGATCTGAAACTGTGTCTGGGTTCACGTTGCAGGCGCGACCCAGAGCTCTCAACCAGCCCTTGAATTTCTTTTCTGACTTCACCTGTCGGTCAGCCACCGCATCAATACGGGTACCCAAGTCAGCGATAGAGGTTCGCAACGCAGTCATCTCCTGATCCAAAGCGGCTATGCGAGTGCTCCGACGTGGCTTTGATGGTCCTGCCTCATCCCCTCTCGGAGGTGCTGTGATTTGAGTAACCCCAGCATCATCATCAGACTCATCAGACGAGTCATCACTGTGTGGCACCGGCACTCTTCCCTCTAGTCCAATTTTCTTCACCCGAAAGGGAGCCTTTAGAGGTAATTTCCTGTCAACTTGAAAATTCTCAGGCACCCTAGCAAGGTGGCACAGTCGAGTGACTAGCAAAGGGAAGTAGTGGCCCTTGATTACCTCCGACGATCTAATGAACATTTTGTCATGGAGGACTTAGGCGACATAAAACCCTTGGTGAGTCATAAAGCAAAAGATCATAGCGGCCCGTGGCCTATTCACATCTGTGGTATTGCTGGATGGTAGCAGATGAGTGTTGATGATAGTGAGCCAACACTTGGCCTCCCAAGTAAGAGACTGTGAGTGTAGAGTCGTCGGTTGTGCTACCCATTTGTGCACTCTGCCAGGTATACATATTACCTTCTGAAGTCTGTCCCAGTCAATCGTCGGGCGATGAGACATAAGGTAGTGATCGTCACCCGTGAATATGGGGAGGCGATACGCTCTGCGGATGGCCTCTATAGAAGCATTAACCCAGGTGTTGCGCACAGTCATAACCCCATCCTCGTTTTCTAGAAGATTTGCATAAAACTCTCGCACTAGCTGAATATTGGCCTCCTAGGGAGCCTCAAAGAAGATGTCCAGCTGACACCTCCTTAGTTCATTAAACATATTGGGGCACTCTTTCACCAATTCCGTCCGATCGATATGGACCTCATGTAGTAACTTCTTTGCAGCTTTCTGATTATACCTTGTCTCTACTGATTGAGAGACAAACCGATTGCTATCGAACTGAGGGGCACTGGCTTGGCCCCAAGCTCGTGAGGAGCCTCCAAGACCACTAGCAGAGGCCCCGGTGTTTCGTCTCTTACGAAATGATCTCATAGTACCTGTCAAAATAGAGAAACGCGTATTAGGATAAGCCTAAAATATGTGACTATGGGTGGTTACTCAGACTTCACCACAACCATGTCACAACATCTCCTTATATCTCCATTGAGGCAATTTCCCAAACACATTGTGGGCAAGGCAATTATCTTCATATTCATGGCCCATGGTAATCAAGAAAACTTCCCCAATTCAAATATTCACTACACCCACACACCCCACACTTGCTACAAACAATCACCCACCAACAACACCCTTTCAATATTCAATACACAGCCCATTCACCAACATATGCCAACAAAAACGAAATTACACTAGAAAAGAAGAAGAAAAAGCTAAACAAAAATCCTAGCACTAATACTACATTATAACAACATTGAACTAGCATACAACACAAAAGACAGAAGGGAAAAGAGAAGGGGGAGGGGGGGGGGTCGAAATTCATACCTTTGCGGAAGAGGATGAGGGGTCTTGTGTAGGAAGAAGAAGAAGAAGAGAGTATAGAGGGGAGGTTTAGGGTTTAGAGAAAGAAGGAGATTGGGGATTTTTGGGGGAGGGCATGCATTTTGGATGGGGGGGGGGGGGGGTTTTGTTTTAAAATTAAAAGAAGAAGAGAAGGAAAAAGGAAAAGAACAGAAAAATTAATTAATTTTTTTTTACAAACCTGGTATCCCCGCGGTCCTCACCGTGACTGCAAAGGGATTTATGTTGGAGGCAGTGTCTCCCGCGGTCGTCACCGCGGTCCTGGCCGCGGTTGCGGGGAAATGTCAACGCTCCAGTGATTTCCGCGGTCCTGGTCGCGGTTTGAGGCAGTGTTGCCCGCGGTCCTACCGCGGTCGTGGTGAATGAGTTTTTTTTTAAACATGAAGTTACATACTATATTTACAACACATTCGTGGGTTGCCTCCCATACAGCGCCTGATTTAACGTCGTGGCACGACACAAGTAGTTGAGCCATCACTCCTCATTCACGTACTAGGGTTCTTTCAAATTGATCACCACTGTATCCCCTTTTTCTTCAGCTATTCCAAGGTAATGTTTCAACCTTTGCCTATTTACCGAGAACTTGTTTGTCCCATCTTCTGATTCGATCTCAGCAGCTCCACTTGTGAACATTTGCACCACTCTAAATGGTCCTGACCATCGGGACTTTAACTTACCCGAAACAATCTCAACCTTGAATTATATAGTAATACCTTGTCACCGGGTTTGAAATCTCTGTCCACAATGTGTTTGTCATGCAGCTTCTTCATTCTTTCCTTGTATATCCTCATGCTTTCAAAGGCTTGATATCTAAATTCTTCCAGCTCATGCAACTCTGTCAGTCGATTTGGTCTAGCTGCGTCAGGATCCATGTTCAATTACTTTAGTGCCCACCAAGCTCGATGTTCTAGCTCCACAGGCAGATGACAGGCCTTCCCAAATACCAACTTGTATGGTGACATACCTATTGGTGTTTTGAATGCAGTTCTATAGGCCCAGAGTGTGTCATCAAGCTTCTTTGCCCAATCAGTTCCTGTGGCATTTACAGTCTTGATTAGTACACTCTTTATCTCCCTGTTGGACACTTCAACCTGTTCTTACGGTCACGAATTTCGAGGTCAAACTCTTGCAACAGCAACACCCAATGAATCAGGCGCGACTTAGACTCCTTTTTCTCAATCAGGTACTTGAGAGCTGCATGGTCAGTATATACAATTACCTTGGAGCCAATCAGGTATGATTGGAACTTGTCAAAAGTGAACACCACCGCTAATATCTCCTTCTCCGTCACAGTATAGTTGAGTTGTGCACCTCTTAGAATTTTGCTTGCATAGTAAATCGGGTGCATCAACTTATCCTTTCGCTGCCCCAAGATTGCTCCTATGGCATAGTCGCTTGCGTCACCCATGAGCTCAAATGGTTGCTCCCAGTTGGGTGCAACAATGATGGGTGCAGTTACCAACCTCTTCTTCAGTTCCTCAAATGCCAACCTACAATCATTAGAAAACATAAAGGGACGATTCTTTTCAAGGAGTTTGCATAATAGGTTAGCAATTTTGGAAAAATCTTTTATGAAATACCGGTAGAACCCGACGTGTCCAAGAAAACTTCTCACCGACTTGACTGAAGTGGGCAGTGGTAACTTCTCAATCACGTCAACCTTAGCATGGTCGACCTCAATTCCTTTACTAGACACTCGATTCCCCAGGACTATCCCTTCTTGTACCATAAAATGACACTTCTCCCAGTTTAGCACTAAATTTATCTCCACACATCTTTTAAGCACTCTCTTTAAATTGTGAAGACAGTCTTCGAATGAATCTCCCACTACGGAGAAATCATCCATAAAGACCTCCATAATATCCTCCACCATATCTGTGAAGATGGCTAACATGCACCGTTGAAATGTCGTTGGTGCATTGCAAAGCCTAAAAGGCATTCTCCGAAAGGCAAAGATGCCATACAGACAGGTGAAGGATGTTTTCTCTCTATATTCGGGGGCTATTGATATCTAATTATACCCCGAATATCCATCCAAGAAACAGAAGTGCGATCGCACGGCCAGCCTGTCCAACATTTGGTCAATGAAAGGTAAAGGGAAATGGTCCTTCCGGGTGGCTGTGTTCAATTTTCTGTAATCCATGCAAATTCGCCATCCCGTGACTGTACGAGTTGAGATTAACTCATTGTTCTCATTTTTCACAATAGTCATTCCCCTCTTTTTAGGCACACATTGGATAGGGCTGACCCAATTACTATCAGAGATGGGGAAGATGATTCCCGCATCTAACCATTTGATCACTTCCTTCTTCACTACTTCTTTTATGTTCGGCTTCAGCCTTCGTTGATGTTATCTGGAAGGTTTGTTCCCTTCTTCCAAGAGAATCTTATGCATACAGGGCCGAGATGATACCCTTAATGTCTTCCATGGTCCAGCCAATGGCAATCTTGCTTTCCTGCAATACCTGTAAGAGCTGTTCTACCTGCACATCTAGCAAACCGGATGATATAATAACAGGCAAAGTAGAATTAGGGCCTAAGAAAACATACCTGAGGTGATCTGGGAGTGGCTTTAGCTCCAGATTAGGTGGTTCCTCTATTGATGGCTTTGCTGGAGGTGTAGCCCTTTTTTCTAACTCAAGGGACTCGAACTGAGGTTCCCTTTTCCAGAATCCTTGGCCTTCAAGTGCGATGACCCATTCAGCTAACCCTTCACCATCCATCTTTTCTAAATTTGTCAGACATGCCTTTAATGGATCTTTAACAGTCAGGGTCATATCATCTTCTTGCAGGATCACATCTATTGCCTCCACTAGAGAGCAATTAGCATATTCGCTGGGTCTCCTCATAGATTGCTGAGCATTGAATATGACTTCTTCATCATTCAGTCTCATTTTTAATTCCCCAGTCTCACAATCGATCAATGCTTTCCAGTGGCCAAAAATGGTCTACCCAAAATGAGAGGTATCTCCTCATCTACCTGACAATCCAGAATAACAAAGTCGGCTGGGAACACGAACTTTCCCACTTGCACCAACACATCATCAAGAATACCAGTTGGCTTTTTCACCGTGCGGTCAGCCAGCTGTAGCAGCATCGAAGTTGGTCTAGCTCTGCCAATGCCCAACTTGGTGTACACTGCCAGTGGCATCAGATTTATGCTGGCTCCCAAATCACATAATGCCTTTGTGAAGGCATAACTCCCAATTGTGCATGGAATAGTAAAGCTACCTGGATCAGACATCTTTTGAGCCATCGTTCTTGTTACTACTGCGCTGCAGGTCTGTGTCAGAGTCACAGTGGACAGATCCTGAAAATCAAACTTTCGTGACATTAGATCTTTCATCATCTTGGCATAACCGGGCATCTCCCTCAGAGCATCCATCAACGGAATATTCAACTGAATTTGATGCAGCATCTTCATGAATTTCTTATATTGGTCTGTCTTCTTTTGTTTTACCAGTCTCTGAGGGAAGGGTGCAAGTATCACCCTTTGTGCATTGATTGCTGGCTTCTCTCTATTGGAATTTTCTAGCACAAGAGGTGCCACCTGTTCTGCAGCTTGCTCATTCATCTTTTCTTTTCCTTTTTCCTCCTGACTCTACTCAACCCCCACTTCAGTAAGCTCTGTTGTTTCATCTATCTCTACTAGAACTGGAGTGGCGAGTGTATTCTCCTTGCTAGTTTGTATAATTTCCTGCTCTTTGTCTAAGTCTCTCCCATTCTGGAGGGTCACTGCCATCACTTGATTCGGGTTTTGCTCCTTGGGGTTTATGTTTGTGTTTGCAGGCAAGGTTCCCTAAGGACGGTTGTTTAAAGCTATGGACAGTTGTCCCAGCTGCTTTTCAATGTTCTTTATACTGAATCATACACTGCCAACTTTTCCTACACTTTATCATTTGTCCCAATGAGTTGCTGAAGCATACCCTTGATTTCTATCATATTGTTATCTTGCTGACGAGGTTGTTGATATGTTAGTTGCTGCTGATTTTGTTGTGGATAGCTCTGTGGTTTCTGATATGGTACTGGCACCATTTGGTTTTGAGGGTGCATACCCCATGCTGTTGCATGTTAGGCATGTACTGCTAATTTTGCGGCGGTATCCATTGCTGTGCTCCTTGTCTCTGACCCCCATAGTTTGTTAACATAATTCATATCTTCCCTCGCCTCTTGATTTTCGCCTTCTACACTCCATGAACACATATAAGACTGATTAATACAAGGTGTACACATTCCTACATTTGTTGTATCTACAATGTGCACCTGTTTTGTACCCATCTCATCAATCTTCTTTGTCACTATGCTCATCTAGGTCATGAGTGTGGCCATATTCTCTGCATATGAATTATTTGGGTCAAGAGGAACTGAATGCACTATGGGTGCCAGTATTGTAACTCTAGTCATCCACCCTGAATTTTGTGACATCTTGTCAAGAAGGATTTTGCACTCGGTAAATGTCTTACTAAAAAATGCACCTCCAGCTGAAGCAACCACATTTGCCTTTAGATTGTCAGCTAACCCCATGTAGAATGGCCAAGCATCTGGTCTGGAATGACATGGTGAGGGCACTTCACTAGCATCCCTTTAAATCTGTCCCAAGTTTCTTGCAAAGACTTAGTCGGCTGATGCTTATACTGCAATATTTCATCAATCTGTCTTGCAGTCTTGTTGGGTGGATAGAACTTATGCAGGAACTGCTTGACTAATTCCTCCCAGGTGGCAATGGAGTTGATAGGGAGTGAATTTAGCCAAAGCTTCTCCAGCTACAAAGAATGGAAACAGTAGTAGCTTGATAGCTTCCGGGGTCATATTCGGCTGCCTTTGGGTCATACAAATTGATAGAAAATTTTTCAAGTGCTGCTGCGGGTCTTCAATGTGTGACCCGGAGAACAATCCTTTATTCTGCAGTAGATGCAACATATTGTTGGTTATCTGGAAGGTCTCCGCTTGGATTGCGGGCACAGCTATGGCAGTGGCCAGGTTATCAGTTGTGGGCTGTGCCCAATCATAAAGTGCAGCTTTGGGCACAAGAGGTGCCACTACTCTCACATTGGGGTTTGCTGGCTGATCCCCAACGTTTCCAACAACGTTGTCTGCGTCACCCATGTCAAATTCGAGCTGGTGTGATTGTTGGGATTGTTGAAGTCTCTTGTTGGCACGGTTCAATGGCCTGAATGTTTTCTCGGTGTCTGAGAGTCCTTCTAGCAGTTCTCCAGTCCTCGAAGAACTTCTATGCATACACTTAATTTCCACAAGAGTTCAAACGTTAGAATTTTAATGAACAGACTGGGTATAGAAAAAACTGACTACACTAACAATTTTTGTACTTCTTTCAATTGTAATTGATAACACCGTTAATTACCGGGCAACGACGCCAAAATTTGATAATGCCAAACTATGCCTTATAAAAAGACACACACAGACGTAACAAATATAGTCTGAGTAATTCTGCCCAGATTCGAACCACAGAGAATTAACCTATCAATTACTTTTGCCGAACTTACTAAATTCACAGAATCAATTTCCCCAAACTTTGTAATTCACAATTGATGATATATCTAACAACTAAACTGAAAATAAATAACAACTGAAAGTTAACTAAGCTTGCTTGTATATAATTGGAATAAGGTCTAAGGTAATGGTTTCCCCCGTTGTTGATTTCCTTCGTTGAATATGTTTTATAACTGAGACTTAGTCGTCTCCATCAATCATAAACGCTCCAAATATCATAAATCTTTCTCAAGCAATTGTGATAATTTACTAGATGCACTTTCTCAAGCTACGCTAGCTAGATTCACATTAAGGTTCACTTAGATTGCACCCGAGGTATCGTTATCTCTAATACAACCTCTAAACCCTCGGTTATAACTCTCGTCTATACTCCGGGAGTGATGTTTTTCATACAATTACCTAAATACACACTCTCTCTCAAGCAGATACATACTAATAGGGGCGGATAATTGAGGGCTCTATCAACTAACCACAATCAAAACGTAGATGAACAAATAAAGATTAACAACCAATTCAAAACTATATTAGTATAACAACCAAGTCATCCCCAACGGGTTTCATCAAAACCTTAGATTAAAGTATTTAGCTACTCATAACAACATAAGATAAAACTACTAAATAATTCATGTCACACCTCCTTTTTCCGCTACCACACCCCGGGAGGGGTATAATAAAAAGGAGGTTTTTCAATTAAAGGACAATCGAAACGGGATTCATTTATTAAAAGATTCAGAGTCGCCACTTTGGAGATTTATGGTGTCCCAAGTCACCGGTTTGAATCCCGAATCGAGGAAAAGGTTTGACTCTGTTTAACAGTCGCGAACCAGAAATCCGGATAAGGAATTCTGTTAACCCGGGAGAAGGTGTTAGGCACTCCCGATATTCCGTGGTTCTAGGACGGTCGCTCAACTGCTATATTTGGCTAAATTTTGATTTTTATACATGTTATCCTATTGTGCAATTTTAGAATTATTTACCGCTTTAGTTATTTTATTCAGAAAGTGAACGTCGATTAAGAACGTATTTTTTGGATCACGTCACATGAAATGCACCCGGATCCTCGACACATTCCTATTCAACGTTTTGGATTTGGATTTGGGTCGCATGAAATGCACACCCGTATTTAGGAATGTAATTTTATTAAAATCGC
>MU730692.1:4457-15583 GCA_026770625.1 Nicotiana glauca
CTATCCCCAGCAAAGTCGCCAGAGCTGTCACACCTCCTTCTTCACGTTACACCCCCGGAAGGGTATAAAGGAATTTTTCCAATTTAAGGACAATCGGAACGGGATTAGTTATTTAAGTTTTTCAGAGTCGCCACTTGAGAATATAATGGTGTCCCAAGTCACCGGTTTAATCCCGAACCGAGGAAAGTTTGACTCTGTTACAGTCTGCGAACTAGAAATCCGGATAAGGAATTCTGTTAACCCGGGAGAAGGTGTTAGGCACTCCCGAATTCCGTGGTTCTAGCACGGTCGCTCAACTGTTGAATTTGATTTTTTATCTGATTCCAGTTGTATGTTGTTAACCATGTATATTAATGTTCCGCTTTTTTCAAATTTTAAGAATTACAACGTCGTGAAAATGCATTCTTTAACCACACCGTACCAGTACGCCTGTGGCTTTGGATACATTTCGACTTCGTTGGGAGTGGGATTTGGGTCACATAAATGTGCACCCGTTTATGAGAATGTATATTAAAATTGTGCCTAACGGTGTCTATTTCTTTGGGAAAAATCGTGGAATTAACTAAACGATCATTCCGATATCTAAATTATTATAGTTGTTATTTGAGGACCCCGTTTGTCTAATTTATGATGAGATTCATCTCATTAAATTTTAAAGGTCAACCTATATTGTACTAAGTTCTCTATCACTTGTTTTTCCTTTAATAGCTATTAATATCTTTCTAATAGTTCTTATTACCGTTTGTGGATCCAGGCCATCACATGTTTTGGGCCTGAAAATCATATCCAACACAAGGGAGATGCACGGAAGTGTGTTGGGCTAATTAGAGCACAATTCATAATTGCAGGCTCATTTTATAGGCCTAGAAGCCATCAATTGAATCTGGCTTCTTTGCTTTATCACGCCCAAATTGTTAACCAAATCCAAAACATGTTTAAACATTCTATTCAGGCTAATTATATATGTACACGAGTATTACAACCTCAGTATCAAAACTTAACTAAAAATTAACACTGATTTCATTTATATACTACTGTCTAGTTACCAAATTAATCAGGCTGAGTTTATTAATCGAAATATGTACTTATCCAACGCAGAAATTACCTTGTTACTTGTAAATCTGGAATTACTAAACTAGATATACAGTTGACATATTTTAATTAAATCCTGAACTTCATTCGTATTTGATTCCTGTTTCATATCTGATTTTAAACTTAAAAGCGAGTTATAAAACTAATTTAATCTACTCAGTATCATGAACGAAATCTACTGCATGCTTTCCTTATTAAAATTACTGATTCAGAAGTCTAACTAACAAAAGTTCTTCAATATTTTGTATTAATCTCTTAGTTTGAGAACAAGTGAAAATCTACAAGTAATCAACTAGATTTTAACCAGTTTTGAATCTACGACCTAAGTGATCATTTTTAAACTAATCTACTTTGCATTATTCTACATGAATATCTAAACTACTACTGAAGAAAAACATAAATCGGAGTTCAAAGTTCATGCAGTCCCAAATTATACATTTGATCCTAACAAATTACATAAATCTAAGGCATTTTATAGCTAAAATATGAACATAATAAAAAATAACAGAAAACTAATGATAATTTCATATCTTCACAACTTTAATTACATCCTCGAAGATCAGGAGTGTACCTGGTCAAATTGAGAAGAAAAACGATGAGTTCTAGGGAAGTAGAAGGCCAGGAAGATCAGTAATAGGCAGCAATCCAAGTAACAACAGCAATGAATGCAATATAACACAGCAATAAGCTCGATTTCAGAGTAGAAGACCCAATGAATTCAAACAAATAATGAAGAACAGCGATCAGACTAACAGAAACCCAAAATATCACTCGAACAATAGCAATGAAACAGTAGCAATATTTTCAATGTAATTTCAGATTTCAAATCTTCTGAACCTGAGCTAAGGAACTCAGAATTCAAAAATCAGAAGAATCCCCTTTAATATGGCCTAAAGAGGCCTATTTATAGAGCAAAAATGGGAGGGAAATTTGAATTAGATATTCAGATTTTCCACCCCTACTCTTTTTAACTATTTTCAGTTTGGTATATGTGAATTAACCGTGAATACACTTGGACCCCTGCTAGAAGGTTCTAGTGTATTCTATATTATTCCATTTAGGTGTAAATGCCTTTATTACCATCACTTGCTAGTGTTTTCTACCTATTTACCCTTTAGTTATACCTAAAATGCCCTTTAATACTTAACTAATTACATCAAAACCAAGCAGATTTGTCTTTAATACCCTTAGCCTTTTCAACTTGTTTCCAGAATACCATTTACCCTTTCCCCTTTTACCCCTATCTTTTATTCTTATTTACCCGACCAACCTTTAGGTCAATTATACCTTGAGTGTTAAACTTAGTATTGTATTTAACAAATAGCCCTTTTAATTAGTCAGAACTTTAAAGGTCAAATTCAGAATCGAATTACACAAATGGCCAATATTGAACAGTCTCACAAACATAGTCAATTTAGACTAAGTAGCCAATTAAACTTCTTATTTACTCTATGTTGCAGAAATAGCCAACATTAGACAGTCTTTCAGACATAGCCAACTAAGACTAATTACCCAATTAACCAAAAATTCAGAAGAAGCCAAAAGTCAGAAAAAATTATATTGCAATAACAGCCAGCATTAAACATCTTACAGATATAGCCACATAGTGATTAACCATTCGATTAACAAGATTCAGAGGACAAAAATGGATATAGGTTGAATCCATTAACAGAATTGTTCAATCAGAATTAGAACTATTCAAGTAAGACCTTTAATCGGTTATAAAGCATGCAATTTATCTACATGACTTAAATCATGAAAGAAGCATGTAAGCACATAGCAAGGTATTCATGATAGAACAGAAGGATTTGAACATGTAACAGACTCCAGAAAACTCAAAAACAGAAGGAGTAGAAGATTTGAGAAACAGAAACATAAAAAGGGTCTTGGGACTTAGCTTTCGTGTTTTCTTTTCGTTCTTTTCTATTTTTCTTCTTTTCTTCATTTTTCTTTCCTTGTTCTCTTCTTTTCTTGATTTTCTGGCGTCAGAAATTCAGGCTATTTTTCTTTCTTTCTTGATTTTCCGGCATCAGCGGTTCAGAGGCCATTTTCTTGGCTGTTGGTCTTCAAACAGACTCCTTGAGTCTTATTTTTGAATGAGGATCTCGATTAAGAGTTCTGGGGCTTGATGGGGTGGCTTTTGGATGAAGTGTATCCGCCGGAGTAGGGTTCCGGCGGAATACTTTTCAAGATTCGAGGGGTTCAGCTTATATTCGAAAGATTCCACCTAGTGGGGGTTAAAGAGGGTGAAGAGACGGTCCTGGGGTGTTGAAGATGGAAGGTGGTTCAAAGGTTGATGGTCGCCGGCTAGGGTTCCGGCGAACCATTTTTCTAGATTTGAGATGATAGGGTGGTTTTTGGTCGGGGTTATGGTGATGGGGTGAGAGAAGAAGAGAAGGGGGTTCTGGGGTATGGAGGTTGGTCGGAGAAGACGACCAGTGCTGAGCCACCGGTAGGGTTCCGGCGGCCCAAATAGAGAGAAAAAGAAGACGAAGGGCGGCTAGGGTTATGAGGTTGAGGGTATAATGTGTATAATGAAGTGAATGTATCAGTGTGTATGGATATATCAGAGTGTAACGGTGCATTTCAACCGTTGGATCAAGTTGGACGAAGGGCCAGGATTCATTGACGTCACACGACGTCGTTGGATGAAGTGAGGCCTTCGTCTTTGACCGTTGGATGATTTGAATGAACGGTCTTGATTATTTCCTATTAACGACGTCGTTTGATTTAATATACAACTGCTATTCCTGGGCCGTTTGATCAATTGATCAACGGTCCGGATTTAATTTTTTATACGACGCCGTTTTGGTTTATGTATAGGCAGGCCGGTATTTATCTTTTGGGCCTGGTCTGTGTATTAATTCATTGGGCCACTGATTTTGTTGTTTGGCCCAAATCCTTTGTATATTGTATTTACTTTGTATTACACCTTATATTTCCTTGTATTTTTCGTATTATAATTTTATTTATTTTCTTTTTCTGTATTTTTGTATTACTCCTGTATTTATTATTCCTCATATTTTCTCTGTATTTTTCTTTTGATTTTTCTAATTTTCTAGAATTAAAGAGTAATTTTCCTATTTTTTGATGTTTTCTAATTAACACAAAAAATGTATTTTGTTTTAATTTTCTTATAAAATAAACACTGATATTTCTACACAATTATCAACAAATTGCCACACAAAAATCATTTTGCATATTTTTTTTTTTGAATAATTTGCTTGGGGCAAAAATCACGTGCTCACAATGGTGTATTGCGATGTCAGGGTAGGCTATGTGTTCCAGATTTGGATAAGCTTCGGGAGAGAGTAATGGTGGAGGCTCATAATTCTAGGTATTCCGTGCACCCAGGTTCTATGAAAATGTATCACGATCTCAAGGAAATTTATTGGTGGAACGGTATGAAAAGGGGTGTGGTGGACTTTGTATCTAAATGTCCGAATTGTCAACAAGTAAAAGTTGACCATCAGTGGCCCGGTGGGTTAACTCAGCTTATGGAAATACCAATATGGAAATGGGAAGTGATCAACATAGATTTCGAGGTAAGGTTACCTCGCATTCAACGCAAGTTCGACTCAATTTGGGTAATAGTGGATCGACTCACCAAATCAGCTCAATTCCTGTAGTCAAGTCCAATGATACTGCAGAACAGTATGCCAAGTTGTATATCAAAGAAGTATTAAGGCTTCATGGCACTCCACTTTCTATCATTTTGGATCTAGGGGCCCAGTTCACAGCTAACTTTTGGAAGAAATTTCAGCAAGGTTTGGGTACTCAGGTGAATCTCAGCACAGCTTTCCACCCATAGACTGATGGTCAGGCGGAGCGGACTATTCAGACACTTGCGAATATGTTGCAGGCTTGTGTTTTGGACTTCAAAGGTAATTGGGATGAAAACTTGCCACTCATAGAGTTTGCTTACAATAAAAGCTTTCATGCCAGCATTCAGATGGCCCCTTTCGAGGCATTGTACGGAAGGAGGTGTAGGTCCGATTGGGTGGTCCGAAGTAGGTGAAGCAGAATTGTTAAGGCCCGATCTCGTGCACCAGGCTATGGAAAAAGTTAAAGTTATTCAGGAGAGGATGAAAACTGCTCAGAGTCGCCAGAAATCTTATGCGGACGTTCGTCGAAGAGAATTTGAGTTTCAAGTTGATGATTGGGTGTTCCTGAGGGTATCTCCCATGAAGGGAGTCATGCGATTCGGGAAGAAAGGGAAGTTGAGTCCTAGGTATGTCGGGCCGTATCGGATTGTTCAAAGGATAGGGCTGGTGGCTTATAGGCTGGACTTGCCCCCTGAAATGTCATTAGTGCACCCGGTGTTCCATGTGTCTATGTTAAAGAAAGTGTTTGGAGATCCATCCACCATCGTGCCAGTTGAGTCTATAGAGGTCAATGAAGAGCTATCATATGAAGAAATCCCGGTTGCTATTCTTGATAGGCAAGTCCGCAAATTGAGAAATAAGGAAGTTGCTTCAATTAAAGTATTATGGAGAAGTCAACGAGTTGAGGAAGCTACATGAGAAGCGGAAGATGAAATGAAAGAAAAATATCCCCATCTGTTTGAACAAGTATAGTAGTAATCGTGTGAACTCTTATCCCTAAACAAGCTGATATTGTGCCCAAATTGGTGCAAAGACACCCCATCGTTTCTTCCTAAATGCTTTACTATTGAAATTCCTCGAGTCGTGCAAGAATTGTATGTGTTGTGATTCTTTTGAGTCATGTGAACCTCTCCTTGGTAAATGAAAGTTTGACAAAAACTCATGTGATAAGTAAACAACTAATGGTAGTGTAGATTGGTAATGATTAATTGAAATGCATATAGTATGTTGAAGTGGTTAGATTGTATGGGACTCCTTAAAGTGACTAATTTATGTGCAAAATGTAACAAGTGATTGAATATGTGCAAATGTTGAAGAAATGAATTGTGCAAATGTTATAGGGATAACAGGAATTGTGTAATGGTGTTTTGAAATATGTTTCGGGGGCTCTCTGATAGGTGGATGTGTCTAATTACAAGGAAACTCTGGCAAAATTTTCTAAAAATATAGGAGTTAGTGAAAAATTGGGAATTTGCATACCATGTTTTCAAAACCAACTGATTTTCAAGATCCTCATTCGAGGACGAATGATTTTAAGTGGGGGAGGATGTAAGACCCCGTGAAAAATTTGTCCTCAAAACCCAGTAGCTCGTAGGGTCAAGTCCCGAATATGTGTTAGGACCTCGGTTTGGACCCTTTGTACTGGTTTAGCATTTAAAAATTAAAGAATAAAAGTTTCCAGAAAAATGCTATTATGCGGCCCAGAATGTTGTCGCAAACCAGGTATGTGGACCGCATTTCTACCGCATATTGATTCAGCCGTTTTATTAAAATGAAGGTCGAAATGCGGTGCATTATGCGACCGCATAACTGATATGCGGACCGCATTTCTACCACAAAATGAAATAGGGTGTCAGTCAAATTTAAGGTAAAAAATACGGTGCATTATGCAACCGCAAATCGAGTATGCGGACCGCATTTTCGTCACAAACCCAAACAGAACGTCTAGAGTTTTGAAGCACTTTTCCGGTCCACTATGCGGACCGTATTCCTATTATGCGATCACAAAACGCGACCGCAAACCCGACTCGGCTCTAATTTTTCTAAATATTCAAACCCGAGCCCTTTTCAATAAATCACCACAACCCTTCATTTTTAACACATTTTCTGATCAAATAAGAGAGAGGGAAGAGAGGGTTCTTGAGAGAGAAAGTCATCTACATCAATTTGATTCTTCAAAACTATCCGATCCGGGGAATTGGAAACTAATTGTCTTCACCCCCATTCTTGCAGATAAAATCCCTAACCCTTTTTCATTGATTTTCAGGTATAAACTAAGGGGGGGAGGTCTCATGCATTGATTTTTGAAAATAATGGTTGAAAATATACATGCATGCCTTTTTACACCTAAAATCTAGTAAGAGGAATTGGGTAGGAGTAAATGATTGTTCATAAAGGGATTGATAACCTAAATAAGTTTGAGGAAAAATTATGAGCTTCGATTCTAAGTCATATGTGTTAACTTGTGCACTAGATTGACGTTGCTAGACTATTTGGTGAATTGAAAGTAAAGATTAAAAGGAAATTCGACTCCAGGTATGTATGGCTAACTTTGACCTTTGTAGAATCACCTTGTTTGGTGTACGAATATTCGGTATGTGATATCTATGTGGAGTATTTGTGAAATTCTTGTGATTGGCATGATTTGAGTGTTCGTGGTTAAGTCTCTTGATATAATGGTGTAAGTAATTGGAAATAAAATGAACGTGTGGATGTAAAAATGTTATGTGGTAAGAGTCGAGAAACAAATGATGGAAAGAAATTGTAATTGATGCAATCGAAACAACTGAGGTAATAACATTCTTGGCTTGTTGTGGGCAATTATTGTGGTGACTTAAATTGCATATGAACTGTTGAATATGATGGAAGAGGTATTGATGGTTACGGAAATTTATTGTGAATTGTTGTTGTTGTCCTTGAGAATTGTTGATTTTTGTTCTTTCTGAATTGTTGTTGTTGTTGTTGTGTTGTTTGTGAATTATGATTGTTTTGGTGGGATCGGGTTGCGCGCCACAACACTAAGTAATAAGGTATGGGTTGTGGTGATAAGGGTGACCGAGGTAATAAAAGTGGCCGAGGTAATAAGGGTGGAAAGTGATCGAAATCACTGTTGAAATGAAAATATGAAAAAGTTGTGAAATCATTGATGTGAAAATATTGAAGGGGAAATGGAAAGTTTGTTACCTTGTTGAGCTTGATTGTTTCCTTTCATGTGTGTTTGATTTTTGATTCCATTACTACTTGCTACTTCTGTAGGGTTTAAGTTTACTTAGGGAAAAGTTTGTTCATACATACCAGTACAATTCAAATGTACTGACGTCCCTTTTTCCGGGGGCGCTACATTCGTGTTATGATTGTAGGTGGATCTGCAGCAGATATTCCAGCCCACCGATCGTAGCTCCCTCTTCGCCTTCCGTCAACTGTTTTGGTGAGCCCCATTCCTCTCGGGGCCCTACGTGGCTCAGGCCACTTTTTATTTCGGAGTCTTATTCTGATTTTTGGTGTAAGGTATAGCCGGAGCCTTGTTACCGGCAAGTATTATATCGTCCTTTTGTATCCTTAGAGGCTCCGTAGACAGTGAACGTGGGTTACAAACTTATGTAAATATGTATTTTGTATGTTGGGCGATGTAAGTTGTAAACCTCTTAAGTAACCATGTATGTTTGTAAAATGGTGTGTTAATTATTAAAAAAAAGGCTAATTCCTTTGATTAATGAGCAATGAAATTACGGGATAACACGTGGGATAGGAAAGGCACCCAGGTCCGCTTGACTGGGGCTATCCGGTCGGGCGCCGGTCGCGCCCCTCGGTTTTGGGGCGTGACAATTCCCTTGCCCATTGCTGGTGATTGTTGTTTGGGTGAGGAAGAGTGTTAAAGCACGAAGGGTGATGTCGTGCATTGTTTGTTTATTGTGAGAAAAGAGTGTAAAGCACGAAAGGTGATGCCGTGTATTGTTTGTTTATTGTGAGGAAAGAGAGTAAAGTACGAAGGGTGATGTCGTGCCGCACGATATACCATTCTGTGTCGATTCTATTGATTATATGTGAGGTAAGAGAATAATAGCACGAAGGGTGATGCCGTGCATGTTTTATTATATCATTGCTTGGTGAGGATGAGAGTAAAAGCACGAAGGGTGATGTCCTGCACTTGCTTCTTTCTTATTATTTATTGATATTTGAGTTGTGTAGTTTTCTTTGTTACTGGATGACTTTTACTTGGAATTGTTACATACCCCATAGTATGTCCCCCCTCCCATATTGATTAGTTACCTTTGTATCTCGATTTCGATGTATATGTATATAAAACTGCACAGGTTTATGTGGTAGTCCGGTCTAGCCTCGTCACTACTTCGCCGGGGTTAGGCTAGACACTTACCAGTACATAGGGTCGGTTGTGCCGATACTACACTTTGTGCTCTTTTGCACAGATCCAGGAACCGGAGCAGCATACGGTGCGCAACAGTAGTTCAGGAGCCAGCCTTCAGTCCACGAGATCCCGAGGTAGTCCTGCAGGCGTCCGCAGGCCCCGCATCTCTTCTATCTATTTTGATGCACTGTTTCCTCTTGTATTCGAGATAGTTTTCATTTCCTTGTTTCAGACATTTGTGTGTAGCACTCTTAGATAGTCTGTGAATGTTGTGACACCAGTTATGGGTAGAGGGATATGTGGATTTTCCTTATTAGTTTTGTTTATTTCATTTAAGTCTTCTGCTAATTTATGAATTCCGCTGTTGTTTAATTATTTACTTCATGTTCATTAAATTGGTAAAAATAGATTTAAAACAAAAGTAGTTATGGATTCTAAATGTGTGGCTTGCCTAGCTTCTACGAGTAGGCGCCATCACGACCCCCGAGGGTGGAAAATCCGTGTCGTGACATACCTGAGGTGTATTGACGAAATTTCAGACTCCATAGACGAATTTCAGCATTTACTTGAAGGTAGGTTTACCGCCAATGACATAACCAGTTAATGCTAGACTCCAGTTCTGATTCTGGTCAGCTATCTCTTGAGGATTTAGCTTGGCTACTTTCACTCCATCTTTAATTACAGGTGGGAAGTAATCAAGCTTCAATACCATATGTTGTTTTTTATTTCCTTTAACTACTTCAGCCATTGTAAGCTTAACTCCACGAGATGTGCCAGAGAAAGTCAATTTTGTCATCACATTTGTAGCCCTTGCATCAGGCTCCGGAGGGGTTTCTGTAATGTCCGGTTTGGGGCCTATTTGTAGCACTCTAGGAGCACTCCCCATTCCTAGAAGCCTATGGACTAATTGAATTGGAGCTAAGGTCTGGGGAACGCCTAACTATGGTGTTATCTGCCTAGAGTCCAGCGCTGGAGCTTTGGGAAAGATCGGTGCCGGACCCGGTTGCTTCTTCTTCCTCGTCATCTCAGATTTGGCGCACATTAGTAAACCCTAACATAACATGCGCCGAGAGAAAACAAGAAAGAATAATACTATGATGTTTGTGGTTATAAACTTTTTGAAACTTGTGGCCTTACATACTATAATATTTGTGTGGATAAACGCATTACTGATAAAATAAAAATATAAAATTAATTATTTTCAACAATAAAAATATGTCATTCTTATTGCATCGGATTAATACGAAAATTGTCTTTCTGGAGTAGATGGTGTATTCGTTAAGAATTTTGAAGAACAGGTCTGGTCGTTTGCTTAATTGGTTCATGTATAGAGGTCCTTGCATTTGAAGTTTAAAACTTTTGCAATTTAATCATTTGAAACTTTCATTACGTGACTTGGTGACAGTGAATTTATGTAAATTTGGATATTAGAGAATATTTATGTCTTCCAAAGATGTGTTGAAAGATAGTGAGGTAGATGCATGGTCTAGGTTTTATGCAAAAGAAATACTCGTGTCCTTACTATTGATGTATGGGCCGGAAGATCCAGTTCGAATCAGATTTAGAGGCCCAGCACATAAGGAGGCTCATAAATTATTGGGTAAAAAGAACACGGGCTAGCCAGTTTTCGAACTGGTAATTAAAAAATAGCCAGTATTTGTAAAGTAATTTAAAATAGTCACTATTTTGCTGTAATACGGGAAGTTCTAGCATAATATACTAGAGATTGATGCACTTGTGTATGAACTTCCAAAATAATAACTCCAATACACAGAAAGTTCCAGCATAATATACTTGATATTGAAGCACTTGTGTATGAACTTTCGACATATTATGTTGGAACCGTATATTATGCTAGAACTCCAGTACATTATGTTGGAATATTTTTTGCGATTTTGAATAGTATTTTCGGGCACATTCAGAGGAGGAGCACTGATGCACCGGTGAGAAGGTGTGAGCGACTGGCTGTGGTGGGCATGAGAAGAGGTAGAGGGAGACCTAAGAAGTATTGGGGAGAGGTGATAAGGCAGGACTTAGCGCGTCTTAGGATTACTGAGGACATG